>OMOT01036336.1:2697-14647 GCA_900312575.1 Acanthochaenus luetkenii
CGGTTTCACAGGTAAACGCACTTGTGGTTGCCCGCCGTTCTCCTCCAGCCGTTCGCCTCCATGTTTGCTCGCTTTAAACCCAGTTGCTAACGTCTGTCAATGGAAACCTGCCTGGTTTGCTAGTTAGCTTACTAGCTAACCTAGCGCTAGCTTCCGTCGGCCCCCTTCTGCGTTTGGCGAACAAACGCCAGTAACGAAAGTGTCGGGCCTTCTGTGACTAACGAACGGTATTAATAGTGTCCACGTTTGATGGCGTCGCCAAGATGGTGCTGTCGTTCTTGTTGCTAGCCAGCCAGCGGCTGTTCGGCCTGCTGCGGTGAAGCGGCTTGTGTTGGTTGCCACTTTGACAGGTCGACACTGCACAACGTCAACAGCCTTTAACGTGACGCTACAGATATACAGAGTTTAGGTTTTAATCGCGTTTCCGCCATTTAGACTGATGTAACGTGGTCACGTGTAAAGAACGAGCTAATTCACTTAGTTAAATTAGCGAGCAAGTGTTCCTGTAATCCGAATACAGCCATGCACGTTGAAGGAGCGTCGGACCGCGACCTTAACGGTCCCGTTTGAGTGTAGGGACGTGATGTCGTTATCGCTACTGAACGGGAGGACGTTCCGGTGTTACAGGCTTTCGAGAAGGGGACAGGTGAAGGGTCAGAGACCGACATGATATCCGTGTTATCTCTGTAGATATGACTGGGTTCTTCATTTCGTCATAATTATAAGTGATGGTCGGGTTCAAGATGTCTCCCTGTAGATCTGTTGTTGTTGTTGTTGTTGTTGTTTCACCCGCACAATGTCTTCTTTTGTCATGTAATTGTCTGTCAATTCAATTATGGCAACAACTGTATTCAGCTTGATGTTGAATAACAGCTTGCTGAACAGATAGACTTTGTCCGAGGCCCTCGCACCCTTATTGATGCTGAAAACTCTTTTCCTCATTTATCTTCCATCATACTCTTCAAAGGGAAAACAATTGATACGTTTTTACAACAGCTGTGAGACATATTTCAGTTGAAACAAGGCACAAGACAAGCTAAAGTGAAACAAGTAGACCGAAGAGGCGGCATGTAGCTGTATACTATTCAACAGTTATGACCTATGATTGCCATGAGACACATTATACCCAGTGGTTGCACCGCGACAGTCAGTCTAGTTGAGTGGAGGGTCACAGCCAGTGCTGGTTCAGAATGGCACCCTGCTGGGTCCCATTTGGAGGTTTGCTACAATCCTCTTAGCAGTGCTACCCGGTTGAAAAGCAAGGGCCAGTAGACGCTACGGCACTGCACTTACTATCTCGCCGCGTACTCTTATGTTGGCAATGATCGAAGCCGGTATTTCTTTAAAAGGTCATGAAGGAGTTGTGAGACTTGTCTGAGACGGGTTGTCGTGTAGCTGGTGTGTACTTTGCTTTGGGCCAGGTGTCATTTGTATATGCCTCAATGTCTAACTACTCGTGTTTTTCTGCTAAGCTCTGTCATGGATGGCCCTTGAAAACGTTTCTATTGATCTTACATACAGTCAGAAAGAGCTGGGAGAGGCAATCATATGACCCGGTCCTGGAATCTGCCATGGTCTTTTTATACACTCACCACAGTAATAGAGTTAAAACTGCCCTCCACAGTGCTGAAGAGCACGTGGTCCTATGCCTGTTGCTAACATCTCCTATTGTGCGTTCCATCAGCCCCCAGCTTTGGATTAGATTAATTATGCAGCTCCACGAACGCTTGTCTGGGAAAAAAAACAACTGTTGACGCAAAACTGTTTCTTTTAGCTTTGTTTCTCCAGCACAGACGTCTTGCAGTTGGGGATTAATGAGATACTCAGACTGACTAATTTTTCAATTCCGACCTCATCCAGCGGTGAGGCGCTTGGAAGCAGTCGTATTTGGCTTACCGCCCTCTTTTACCGCCAGACGCTCGTCCCCTTGATGAATGGTGGATTCCATCATTTGGACTTATTTTGCTGTTCCCTGCTTCATGCTGACATGGAGAGGAAGGAAAACTGGAGTCAGTTATTTCCAGGATCCTGGCAGAGTGCTGACACAGGTTCCCCATGTCACATTGCAGCGGCCAGCAAAGAGAGGTTATTTCTGCACTTAGGACAGAAGAGGCAACTGCTACCTCCCTCTAATGCACTATTATGTACTGTGTTTTATTTAGCCTCTTTAGCCTTCGTCTATTATTTGTTTGAAACTGTCTTTAGTGTAAAGTATCACAGCTGTACTAATGTTGCAAGCAAAACAAAAAAATCCTGGACTGGCTTTATTGTAGTTTATTTTACAGTGATCATATGTAGAAAGCATTTAATTGTAAAAGCACAGTCTTTGGACATGGTAGAGAAAAATAGGATCTTAGTTAATCTATTGTCCAGATTTGAGAACGGCCAGCAGTTAAAGGACCCAGACACTAAGGCACAGCCTAACCCTTTTTATCTCAAGATGATCAATAGGCCACGTTGGCTTTATACCAGACTGTATTGACATGTTGAACTGGTGCTCTGTTCTGTTGTCGTTGGTATTACTGATATCAGATTCAGCACTGAATAGAGGTCCTTCATTTTCTCTCTATTTTTGCTGTGCAGGTTGTATCCCTATGATGCCTTACTGGCAAGTATGCCTCTTTTCTCATTCTGCCTGTGAATATGCATTCATGAAGGAGAGAGGATTATTGCCTGGAGTGGAAGTCATGCCCACTGTTGTTGAATAGATCATCGCACTGTTTACTTGGTGTAATAGAGAAGTTCTGATTGAGCTGAGGCAGCAGTGGGACTCTTCCAGCCGAGGGAGTGTCTGTTTGGAGGCTCTCCCTTTGAGCTGTAGAATGTTTAATGGCTTTGTGAAGTGTGTGTGGCAGTATATTGGAATGCGTCTTACATAAACTTAATGCAATAGTGATGGACAAAGGTCATGGTTCAAGTTTTTTGGTAGCTCCTCCGAGAGCCGACGTTAATTGAGACGCAGCCTTGTTCATGTGACTACCTCAGATCACTGTGCAAAGGGAATCCCTCCCCTTCTGATGTGCTCTATAATTGAATCAGTTTTGCACGTAAGCAATGCTCACGTGAAAGTCACCCACCCATTTATTTTATGAGCTCTTTTCTATGTTGAATATGCATCGTTTTTTACCCTGATTATAACCACTGCTCTCATGTGCTAACATTTCTCTGTAGGTCCTGTGAAAAGATGAATGTCATCAAAGACAACAAAGACTTGGCCTGTTTCTACACCACCAAACACTCCTGGAGGGGAAAGTAAGACCCACCGCTTCTTTGCTCCACCCCCCTGGACACTGATAGGATTTGATATGTGTTCTTTATATTGGTTTAAAGGAATGTTTTACCCTAAATCAAACCAGTTATATTTGGATTAAAATAGCATATTGCGTCCCATTAAACATAAAACATTGAATCCATGGATTTTTCAAGATTTTGAGGTTTTGATCCCAGCTCTGCCAAATCAAGTCAATAGCTCCAGTAACTCCAATTTCCAAGATGCAACGTCCCCCACTCCCTTTGGAAAGGGATATGTTTGTGTTGAGAGGCTAGCGTTAGCCTAGATCAAAAACACGTTAGCTAGCTAGCATTAACGTTACTTACTTGTCTAAAGTTGCCCTCCCGGTCCCTGTGGTTTGGGTTGCTTCTTCCAATTAGGCTTCGGCAACAGGAAAAATGTTTTTAGGACATATTTGTGTCCAATATATATGCACAAACATATGTGTTCACAAAATGGAGGTAACATCGATTTAGGGTAAAGTATCCCTTTAAAAGGCTAAAGCTACTGTATAAGGTTTGGGAAAATCCTAAAATCCTGATTCATGGTGTTGATTTCCTTATCTTGGTTGAGGAAAATAGATCAGCAGACCACTGTCAGCAGTCACTGGTCAGTACTAGTCTGACCTGTGTGTTTTGTAGAGCTACAATGTGTTATGAAATGTAGCTCAAAG
The DNA here is from genome assembly GCA_900312575.1 of Acanthochaenus luetkenii. Classification (NCBI taxonomy): domain Eukaryota; kingdom Metazoa; phylum Chordata; class Actinopteri; order Beryciformes; family Stephanoberycidae; genus Acanthochaenus; species Acanthochaenus luetkenii. The sequence continues at coordinate 6,642 of OMOT01036336.1, forward strand.
AACCAGATAAGGGCAGTGCAAATGGCACAGAATTGGACTCAGGCAAGATGACGTCCATTTATTATTCACTTATTATCGGCAGACAACAGCACAAAAGGCTGCTTTGCCCAAGGGTACCAATAGTATCCCTTCTCAGAGAGAGAGGGAGAGAGATATCAGCTATAGTACAGCTAACTGGTTAGTTAAAATCACCAATGCCTGTTAAAAAATAATAAAATACCAGTTATAAAACGCCATATAGTATCTGCAGCAGCATTATCGCTGCTCAGGCTCAAACCACAAATACATGATATAGGCTATCATACTGTACATTGTATATGTTGGTAGCTAGCTAGCTGTCACAAGATACGGTACACTCAAAGTATATATAAAGTTCTAAATCTCACCCAACTTCAGTAAATACACAGTTGTACATGTGTACTAAACTTCCTTATTAGGATTGTAGGAACGAATGCATTTATTATGTGTATTCAGACAGTAATGCAGAATGATATGAGATTTTGTATTTTGGGGTCAGTTTTTCCTTAACTGGCGTCTTTCCTACATTTTCTCAGGAAGGAAACACGAGGAAAGAAGGGCACAGTAGAAGGAGCTGTTATTGTAGGGCTACTTAGTCATTTTCTCATACCAGGTATTGAGATTAACTGATATTTTGAGTAACTAGTCTATATAAATAGATAATAAATACACAGAATAGAATGAATACAGTAGAATTAATACATCATTTTGTTGTAGGTAGGCGTGTACTTGTATGATGAGGTACATGTATCCTTTCAGGGCACAGGCTACCTATTTTTGACAATATGTTTGTGAGCTGGTTCTAACCTAAAATTAGCTGTGACTTAACAAACTAGACCCAGCTATTTGGTAGCCCTCAGAGCTAAAGACTGTTTCCATGCAAGCTCCACTTGGGACAGTGAGCCAGTGGGATCACATTACCAATACCTGCTTTCTAAATGGCTTTGTCCCATTAAGGCCTGCCATTGATTTAGGTAACGTAAGCAGGGCTGCAGAGCATTAGCCATCATCAGAGCTTCATCCAGCTAATGCTTCCTGTGTTGGCCAGAGACGGGTGTGGATGTGTGTGGAGTGGACAGTGGACACTGAGTCAGACAGGGCTTTGATAGATGGGTCAACAGAACAAGAAAGAGAGGGGGGTTATCTCAAGTCCACTTTGACTTTACCAGCCAACTCAGTTTTTAGAACGGAGTAGGATCTCCAAACAGTGGTTGCTTATCTGCCAACGTGCCACACAGAGTAGACATACTTGCTAGCCATAGCAAAAATGTACCAGCTTGTGGCTGGTAGCTAGTGTTCATTTCCCACCCTGGCCTTGGATAGAGGAAACTGTACTGCACTGTTTTCTGTAGCCATGGGATCATCTCAGACTTGCACAGTCACTGTGGCAGAGATGAGAGGGAGAACAGCTCTTCACTGTGAATACAGAACATGTTCCAAATGCCAACTTTAATTACACTCATCCTTGATTAGCTTGTCCTCATTGGCCATGTATAGAAAGTACATCCTTTCACATACATACTGTATAAGAAAACAACGTTCTTAGAAACTTTGAGTCTTACCTCAGACTGTTTGGAGTCTGAATGGAACAGTACAGTACTACATCGGTGGATTCCTATGTGATTTCCTGTGTCTTGTCTGTGTCTAGTGGATTTTAGTGGAAGCTCTTGTCTTCCTTGTGATAAACTGTGCATACTATGTGTGAAGAGGAGAGGCAGTTGTTCAGCGGGTTTGCTCATATAGCCTACAGGAAGTTGCAAAATGTTTAACATTATGAAATCTTAGAAGTGGAAGGCAAAACTAATGCTATTTTGTACAGAATGACTGAATGAAGAAGAGTAACCTATTCATTTTCACTATCTGTGGTGTGACTGACCGTACTGTTAACTGTCGCCATAAAGCTTGTTTTATAATGTGCTTTTTTTCCTCATAAACGTCCATTATGGAAGAGTTAAATTACTAACATACGTTTCCGTTTCCCCTCCCAACTCAACTTCAACCTCCACTCACCCCACCTTCCTACATACACATACATGACTGTATCCTAGCAGCTGACATCGGCTTCTTCAGCTATAGACAATGTCCCAGCTGCTCCTCTGTACTTATCACTGCATCACTTTGTAATACAGTCGCCTGCAGGTGTTTAGTATCTGTACACCTTTTATACTGTAATTAGAGCACAGTCTACCTTTCAGAGTTAAAGTCCTCATGATCATCTTTATGCTGTTATGACTTTTGAAGACAGACTTGACTACTTTAAGATATTTAAAACTAGAGCATAAAATGTGGTACTCGTGAAATAAAGAGAAATTGCGTTGTTGCCCAATGACTCAAGCGAACATGTTCAAAGCAAACAGTTGGGAAGTGTGGCCTTGTCTAAATGAGATCCCACTTCTTCATTCACACCACACTATTGTTTTAAGCTATCACAATTATTTCAACCAAGTCTATGAAATCTGATAGCGGCCGGGTCTGATGTAAAGAATTCGGTGCCCGGATATTTTTTTATTTTTTTTAAATTTTTTCAACGCTATCTGCCCACAGAGAATGAATAATTAACCAGGCATGTGTTGAGGCCCAGCTTAGCCAGCCAGTTAACTCCAAGGTCAAGTCTTCTTATAGAGAGGCAGCACCCTCAGACCAGGACAGAGTCATGGCCCTAGCACTTGTGCCCTAAGATGACGGAAACAGGGTGTAGTGGAGTTGTAAACTGGGGGTGTAAACAGGAGAGGTGGCATGTCAGCATGTTTATTGTACAGGAACGTTCATTCATACAAATAAACACACATACACATGCACGCAAACGCTCTCTCTTTAATACCTGCCTAACCTTAACTCTTTCCCAGATCTTAACTAAAACCTGTTTATTACCCTAAGCCTAACCCTAAAATGGCCCATTTTCAAATCAAGGACTAGCCTAAATGTTGCCGGTTGACCAAAAATTCCTCATGTCTTATGTCGAAAACGCAACACACTCACACAGCATAACATGCAGAGATTGACAAAACGTCAATCTTCCTGATATGTCAAAAAGACCCACGCTCTTAACACTTCCACTGAATTTGTATCACTAATTTCAGCTTCATGGGCTGATTCATTGCAGAACTGCTAACACAATAAATCATAACCCTTACTTTTACAGTCACCTGAAGTACTAGGCAATTACCAGGTAAATACATGGTAAGAATAGCAGGTAAATACTTAAGTCACAGCTGAATTACTTGACACTGGTATTACAATACTCATCAGTTTAAGTGTCTACATTGTAGTTTTCACTGGTTTAGGGTGGTAACAGCCAGAGTCTAGGAATTATGCCACACTTTCTTAGAAACCCCATCTCTATTATTCATCAATTCAAGGCGCAATCTTGTAGGTACTGAAGGTTTATATTAGCAGTAGCCCAAGTTTATTGTGTACTTTTTAAGAATTATAGTAACACTTTCTTATAAATTTGCTTTTCTTATACAGTAATTGTCCATACACAAACTCTGACAGACCACATACTTTCCCTCCAGTTTCATGGTTTGTTTTCCTACTGTAAATTAATTCTTACAGGTCAGTGTAAGTTTGGTTTTCTGAGCTTCACCTCTGCTGAATGGCTACCATGTATGCATTACATTACTGTATTACTAAGAAATACCTTTTACTAGGAACTAAGGTCAAACCTGACTGTAAAAAAACCATTGTTTGTTCCCTTGGAATTACCAGGTTCTTACCATACCCTTTATAATTGGTTATTTATTTATGTTTCTGTCAAATTAGGGCCAATATATATGTTCTTCAAAAGTACTCTGAAAAACATTCCAATTTAATCAACCAGTAAGCTAAAACTTGACTGTAAAGGTAAATAACACTTAATTCTGTGCTATGACCAGGTTTTTACCACATCTTTTCCCAATGCAGTCTGGTTTCACCATACTTATTTATTGCAGAATATGCATGGTACATTTGTCAATACTGCATTTGGAAAGGATGTGGTGAGAACCTGGTCAGACCATATACATTAGTGTTGCTTCCATTTCCCCTCCAGTTCCAGCTGTCTTACTGAGAAATGTGAACGCTTTCCTTTGTACATTTTGAAGAACATGTATAGCACAAGTTGCCTGATTGTGTGGAAAAGGAGATAAACAGCTGTAAAGGATATAATAAGAACCATGGGGACAAACGCTTTCTTTCACACTCCGGTTCCCCATCATTTGTCGAAATAAAATTCCTAGTTATTGTTAGTCTTGACTTCACACTTTGTTGTTTGTGTCAAAATAAGACTCATTTTCACACTATCCGACATACATGTGTGATGGTGCACATTTCCTTTTAGATCTGTTGTTTAGTTGCTTCATAATTGTAGTATACATTTGATCTTGCCTTTATAGGCAGGAGTTATGTCTGGTCTTAGGTAGTTTATTTACTTGCACATGTGAAACTTATATATATATATATATATACACACAATACACACACATTACACATATGCTACACACACGTGCGCACCTTTCTGCATGGAGTGTTAACCAGCTTCATTTCAGCTCATAGCTCGTAGCTCTGAAAGTGGCAGGTTGTAATCCTTTCTCATTATCTTTCTCCGGGTTTGGGCCTTATCTCAACCATTGTCTCCTAAAAGTGTCTTTATATATATCTATTATTATATATTTAAATATATAATTTATATGACAAACCTGTGTATGGATGACATCTTCTGTTTTTTGAGTCTCAGTGACATAATGGACGTGTACATTTCTGCCGTTGACTCATCATTGGTTCAGAGAGGACTTCAGTGGCGGGCGCATGTACCTGCTCTTCTCGACCCACCCTGCCCTCTTTGTCAGATGTAATGGAGCTTTATTGGCGTGATGAGCTATATTCGGCACATAGGGTATCTTGGGATTGTGAATTGATAGGGATAGATGTTGGCTATTCTTAGGGCTAATTGGATCCACTAGCCTAGCACTAACCTCCACATGTTTGGAATACCACCGCTTACTTCAAGGGCTCGTTTGATTCACCCTGTTTTCACCACTTCACAGTGATTGTCCCAGCTAATGTTATGTGACTCACTGCCATGCTGTTGAGCTGGGTAAATGTAGCAGTCGCTTCCTCGGTTGGTTGGTTCGTGATGGGTAGGTGTTTGTCTGACTCATCCCATCTCTCTCTGTTCCAGGTACAAGCGAGTCTTCTCAGTGGGCACCCATGGCATTACCACTTACAACCCTACCACGCTAGAAGTAACAAACCAGGTCAGTGTTAGCTCCTGTGTCCTTCAGGCACCTGTTATACTATAGTGATCGGTGCTTAACGGATGCTTGTGGGAAGTGCTGGTCTTAGCTCCTGCTGTTGACTATTGAAAATCCATTGGAAGGACTGTGCTCTTTTACTAAAAGCTGAAATATTTGTACCTTCTAGTGCTCTGAATGCTCAAAAATACACTAAGCACTCATCGCTGTCGGGAACATGCAACAGCCTGTCCTTCCATTCATAATACTGGAATACATGGATAATAACAAGAAAAAGAAGCCATACAAACTATGGAAGGCTCTTCCCCCTACCACCCGCTGCTCTGACTCCATAAACACTTTTAAATCCAGACTTAAGACCCCTCTCTTCATTCTTGCTTTCCTTCACCCGAGTAACAATACCTCTCCACCCGTCTCTACCCTTTTATCTAATTTCTGCAGTTTTTAATGCAGTTTCCTTTTTTATTTTCTCATACTATTTCTTTTGTACGTATTTATCTAGTTATTTTTTTCAGAACCATGTAAAGTGTCCGTGAGTCAGAGAAAGGCGCTCTTAAATCGAATGTATTATTATTATTATTATTAATAATAATAATGCATTCATTAGACAACTTAATTAGCTCATTAGCATAACAGGTTATAATTACTATATCATGGTGATTATGGTGGGACATTAGGCAGCTCAAGTGCTTCTTGTTTGATTTTGTGTAAATGTAACAATGTGTGTGTTTCTGTCTTGCTGCCTGTTGCCAGTGGCCTTATGGAGACATCTGTGGTATCGGTCCGGTAGGAAAGGGCCAGGGCACAGAATTCAACCTCACATTTCGCAAGGGCACTGGCAAGAAGTCGGAAACGCTCAAGTTCTCCACAGAGCACCGGACAGAGCTGCTCACAGAAGCACTGGTGAGGAGCAACACTCAGAACTGCACCACTTTAGTACCATAGTTTACAACAAGCCTATAGCCGTCATGGACCCAAATACGAACAGGGCCTGAGAAGTCTTTGAACATGCACCGTGTGGCTAATTCATGCTGTCTAGTCAATGACTGGTCATGGCTGCAGATTTAGCTGTGATGACCAAAACAAATTGCAGCAAAATCACTCGACGTACAATGTACTGTTTAGGACTGCAGTGCCTGCAAATCACAGGTCCTTTGACATAGCTGTTTTTCACACGCGTGAATCAACAGAGAATTTGTTTATGTAAAGACATTAACGTATTATGCTGAGTTCCATCCATCCATCCATCTTCAACCGCTTATCCGAAGTCGGGTCGCGGAGGTAGCAGCTCCAGCAGGGGCCCCCAAACTTCCCTTTCCCTGGCCACATTAACCAGCTCTGACTGGGGGATCCCAAGGTGGCGTCCTTACAAGATGCCCGAACCACCTCAACTGGCTCCTTTCGACGCAAAGGAGCAGCGGCTCAACTCCGAGTCTCTCACGGATGACTGAGCTTCTCACCTTGTCCCTAATGGAGATGCCAGCCGCCCTCCTGAGAAAACTAATCTCGACCGCTTGCATCCGCATTGTGCTGAGTTACAAAACTGTAATGAGGCTGATGTTTCCCCACAGGGCTCCCTAATGGAGGTTCCTCTCCATGAGTGTGAACCAATGAAATGTTTACATTTTACAACAGCTACCTTTGTAAGTTGACACAGTTATATAATGTCTTAGTTTTTTTTTCTTCTCCACAGAGATTCAGAACAGACTTCTCAGAGGGAAAGATAACTGGAAGGGTAAGTGCTGAGAGAAGAGAATGGGTTTAAAAAGTAAGCCAGCGTGGTGCCACAATATGCACTGTATGTCACATAACACATTATGTCGCCGACCCTCACAGCGCTACAACTGCTACAAGCACCACTGGAGTGACACGAGAAAGCCTGTGAATTTGGAGGTGACTCCGGGCGGTATCGACCAGATCGACCCCCACACCAACCGGGTGGTGTGTTCCTACGACTACCGCAACGTGGAGGGCTTCGCCGAGGTCTCCGACTACCAGGGGGGCTTCTGCATCCTCTACGGTGGCTTCAGCAGGCTGGTATGCATTCCTGACTGTGCGGTGCATGTGTGTGTGTTATGTGCAATTTGTACCCTAATAACACATTGTTCATTTACCTTTTCTCTCTCTTTCTCTTAGCATCTGTTTGCCTCTGAGCAACGGGATGAGATCATTCGCAGCGCCATAGAGCATGCTGGGAACTTCATCGGGATCACGCTTCGATTGAGGAAGGAGGCCCTGACCTTCGAGGGTTTTGTGACGGACAGACTTGGGAAGTACAGCTCAGACGACAGCATCACTTCGCTAGCCGAGTTTGTGGTGCAGAAGATCTCCCCTCGCCACCCGGTTAGAGCACCAAGCACCTCCTTTGTTGTCTTCAGTACCGTATGTTAGAGGGTCCCCTGGAAGAAGTATGCAGACATGGTGGCCACCCATATCTGGTGTCCCCCTAGAAAAATTTGCATGCATCTTGCGGGGGATCCGTTGTGAAACCCCTGCTGTATGATGCCCCATACTGTGATGAGTTGAACGGTTGCCTTACTATTTCCTTTGAAACGAGTAGCTCTTAAGAGAGGAAATTTGAACTGTTGATTATCATGCTGTATCTACTTCTCTACCTCGGCTCTCAGATTGTACATATTATTTTTACCATGAAGCGCTATTCATTTGATCAGTCCGTTTATGGGGTGGAGAACCCTTTATTATTATTATTATTATTATTATTATTATTGTGACTCATTTTTGTGTATGTCCTTTTTG
>OMOT01036336.1:14667-25063 GCA_900312575.1 Acanthochaenus luetkenii
ATGTCCTTTTTGTCCCTCATAGGAGCCTGTTAAGCGAATCTTGGCCCTGACTGAGACATGTCTAGTGGAGCGAGACCCAGCTTCCTACAACATAGTCACCATCAAACCCTTTGGAGAGGTGGGCATTCATTGATTACAGTGACACCAAATCAAAGAATTTGTAGACTGAAAGTTTTGTAGCGAAGGCCACTCTATTCTCTCTGGTTCTAGTCCTTTTAGTTGAATTGACTGTGTTCATTTGAATATGTAATGAATTGCAAGTCAAGAGCATGGATGAAAACACTGTGTGTCTGTGTGATATGAGTTAACAGTCCTCTCCCTCCCTCTATCCTTCTCTCTCTCCCTCTCCTGGTCCTCCATCCTTTCTCCCGTCAGGTATTTGCTCTCATCTGTCATGTAGACAACCCCCAGGTGTTTACAGTAGAATTCATCAGAGGCCAGATCAGAAAGTTCTCTTCCACAGAAAGGTACACACATGATTCATACATCTTTCTTTATGTACATAGTGTCACTACAGGCCCTGTGGGTTGGTTAAATGTTAGGTAGTATTTTTGGCCTGCCGCATTTGCCTTTCTTTCAAGTATTTGCCTTATTCACAAGATGGGTAATTTGTTTATGTGCGTGTGCGCGTGCATGTGTGTGCTGCGTAGCCTTACCGCTTGTCTTCCTTGTTTTTGTGCACTCGGTGTACACTGATCATTTATAACGCATTAAGCGGAGTGTACTTGTATGTGTGTGTGCGTGCAGGGACTCACTGTTAGCCAGCCTACTGGATGGAGTTCGGGCGTCAGGCAACAGGGACGTGTGTGTCAAGATGGCCCCCACGCAGCGAGGGCAAAGATGGGGCTTACTGAGCATGCCCGTGGACGAGGAAGTGGAGAGTCTGCATCTCAAATTCCTGGCAGCGCCGCCAAGTGAGTCAAAGCCCTGGCTCTCCTAATGAGATTCATCAAGTTGTATTGGTTTTAGTATCATATGTTCAAGTGGTTTTAGATGTATATTTTCATCACTTTTGATGGTTTTGATATTTGTATCATCTTTTGTCGTATTTCTTCTTGAACATGTTGAGGTTAAATTGTTCTTGTTTTTACCATTTCATCCCCTCCTCTTTTGCTCAGACGGAAACTTTGCTGACGCAGTGTTCAGATTCAACGCCAATATATCCTACAGCGGAGTGCTACATGCAGTAACACAAGACGTGAGTGTGTGTTCAAACTCTGTATGATTTGTGCCTGTCCGTCTGTCCAAGCAGATGTCATACTCCTTTACTCCTTCCTCCCCCCCCCTCTCTCCATCTCTTTTCTCCTCAGGGCCTTTTCTCAGAGAATAAAGAGAAGCTGATCAACAATGCCATCCTGGCCCTTCTGTCCCAGGAGGTCGAGCTACCGGTTCTGAACGTGGAGCTGGAGAGCCATTTCCAGGCCATCCGACGGTTGGTGGCCTCCAAGGCTGGCTTCCAGGCCTTCACCCAGCTGCCCAAGTAAGGGTGCAGTAGATGTGCCCCCTTCCGGTTCACTTCCTGGTTGTATTTCTTTGAAGTATGCTTTTGGTGAGCTGCGGGTAACAGGCGTGCTCTGTCATTCCAAGGTCTGGTCAAGGGTCTGGACTCACAGATGGAACGTAAATATGAATCCATACATCTCAGTCTGCCCTTTGTTTGTGTCTGTTTCTTATCCTTCTCGTCCTTCTCCATGAGTCTAACTTATCTGTCTGTCGATCTCCTCCCTTTCATCTGTGTTCTGCTTTCAGACAGACACATCAGAAGGGAGGTTATGTCACCTCACTCTGTTCACTAGAGCTGCCTAGATTTGTCTTGCCCTTCCACTCTGACCGTCTTCACCCTTTCTTGTGTCTCCGTCTCTCTCCCTCTTATCCACTTATGCCCCTCCTATTCTTTACATTTCTATATATCTTATATATCCAGGAGATGTGTTGTTGTTCTGGGTCACTGAGATGTATGGGAGGAACTGTATTTATATGATTTGTTCCTGTGGAATTATGAATGAGCCAAAATTGGGTTTCCTGAAATATTAATTACCAAAGTAGTTTGGTGTTTTTCTCCCACGACTACGGGACAGAGATGACCGTAAAACCGTTTTGGTGGTGGTTTATGATGGTTTGTGTTTAGTCGTTTGTAATGTGACACTGTGACAGATGTGAAAGTGGGTTAGCAAGAGGAACAACAACATTTTGGAGCTTTTACATTCCATACAAATATGAGGCCGGTGTGTCTTTGGAATTTCCATTGCTTACGTTCCTCAACGTTTTCAGTGCATGGTCCATTTAGTAGCGTTGGTAAGTCAGTGAGTGTCTGTTTGTGTGTTCCAGGTTCAGGGAGAAGTTGGGAGTAAAGACGGTAAAAGCTTTAAAAAGGAACAACAACAGTGTGACACATGCTGCTATAGACATGCTCTGCGCCCTTATGTGTGTAAGTGTCATCTACATCTTACATCTGCATTCATTCTGTTGCTAAATCAACTGTTCAACATGGGCCAGCTGTGTTGCTGCTATTGCTGCTGAATAATTGTCCTTTATTTGAAGTACATTTGAAGTACTATTTCAGTACTACTGAACGGTTCTTCAATTTCAAGTATGTTTGTGGAAAAACAAATTGATAACGTTCTTGTTGTTTGCCTGAGACCTTTTCTTTTGTCTCCCCTCCCCCCAGCCAATGCACGATGACTATGACCTGAGGCAGGAGCAGCTGAACAAGGCCTCTCTGCTCTCCTCCAAAAAGTTCCTGGAAAACCTCCTTGAAAAATTCATCAGTAACGTGGTACGCTTGTCTTCATTGTCAGACCACAGGCTACATTCTCACTATTATTATCCACTGGAAAACTGGTTACAATCTGAGTTCAGGTTACTTTAAACATCTATAACCTGAAGGGTCAAAAGGTTTCTTCATGTAATTCCACAAACCTCCTCTTTTTCCAGTTCTCCATCTCTCATCTATCTTTCATTCTCCCATTTCTCCAGGACCAAGGAACAGGAGCTTTGGTCATCAGCTCCTTGCTGGACTTCCTGACCTTTGCCCTCTGCGCCCCCTACAGTGAGACTACTGAGGGCCAGCAGTTTGACATGCTGCTTGAGATGGCCGCCTCCAACGGACGCACCCTGTTCAAACTCTTCCAGGTGGGGCAGTGAAGGAGCATAATGTTGAAGAGTATAAGTTGGGTAGATGCTTTGTAATTAGAATTTGATGGTTAGTTATTAGCTGAGGAATGCCAGTATCGTGATTAGAGTTGCAACTAATTATTAATTTGATAATGTATTAATTTGATAATTTATTAATTTGGTAATGTATTAATTTGATAATTTATTAATTTGATAATTTATTAATTTGATAATTTATTAATTTGATAATTTATTAATTTGATAATGTATTAATTTGACGATGATTAGATTACAATTGCCACCTGTGATGAGAGATTAATAAATTAATCCGCTCAAGAAGAAACCTGAACAGTGCCTTTGCATCATCGTCATCATGCCAGGTGATGAAAACTGCAACTAACATTATCTGTACTACTACTGCACTTTAGCCAACATTATATCGGGCTAGCACTGTGCTACTAGTTGTTAAAAACAATAGATTTTTGCGCAAACATTAAGGTTGTTTCCTTAACTTGTCATGAATACAAAATATGGCATCTAAAGTTATGTTGCGCTACTAGCACAATGCAAACACTGCTAACATAAAACAGATTTACACCTACTGTGAGGATGTTCTGCCGTCTTCTGCACTGGGATGTTTTCTTTTCAGATGCTCAGGCATGTTTGCACTGATGTGGTGAACCCGTCAGTCACAGTGTGCGTGTTACCACATTGTCAGGCTTTTCCTTGAAGTGCTCCCACACTTTGCTGTACTTTAGTCTTTGTGTTGATGTCTTGCTTGAGGAGTCATCGTCCTCAGAACTGCTGCGTGCATCCGCCATTTTCAAAATGCTAATGAAAAATGAGAGGAAGTAGGCTTCAGTATCTTTTTATGACAAGTAGACATTAATAATAATACTTTCTTTTTGTTTTTATTGTCATACTGTTGAATAAACATTTCAGCCTCCATTGTGATGGTAAGGTGCCTGATTTATTCAGTAGATGCTTTGTCCATTGAATTGTGTTGTGTTGTGTTACCTCTAGCATCCCTCTATGGCAATAGTGAAAGGAGCAGGTCTGGTGATGAAGGCCATCATAGAGGTAAGACTTGCCGTGGGTTAGGAGCTCTAATAGATATTGGTCTATTGTGAGGATTTTAATAATGATTGGATGGCCTTGAGTGCTGGTGGATGACAATGATAACCAACACACACTTTTGTTTATCCTTAGGAGGGAGATAAGGAAATAGCCACTAAGATGCAGGAGCTGGCTTTGAGTGAAGGGGCTCTGCCAAGGCATCTGCACACCTCCATGTTCACCATCAGTTCTGACCAGAGGATGCTTACCAACAGGTCAGAGCTGTACACACACACACACACACACATACAAACAGCCCATTGGATTTGATGATGACTTCTGCTGCTGCTGGTGGATCTCTGTTGGTTTTAAAGACCGATTTACCTTCACATTTTGGCACTCTTATCTTATCTATTCAAAACACTCTTATCTAGTGCAACACTCTTATCCAGAGCAACTTTCAATGTATGCAACAGTAGAAAAAGCTTCAATTCCTAAATCAGCTAAATTACAAGTAACCAATAGTAAGGAGTGCAAATATCAGGGCCAAAAAATTCCTGTGACTGTGATCATGTGAGACGTACATACACACACAAGCAGACCACACAAATAACAACAAAATGGCTAAACTGTTTATGTCTGATGTTCCTCTTACAGGCAACTGAGTCGTCACCTGGTGGGACTGTGGACAGCAGAGAACCCCATTGCCATGAACCTGCTCAAGAGGATACTGGTAGGCCTCCAAATCAGCCCAGTTCAGACTTTCAGACAAATATTTGATCCCTGTCCAGTACTCATAGCAGAAGCTATTAGTGTAATGATGGTGGTAGAGGCAAAGTACTTCAGAATGTAATCCAATGGCTTTTTACTGGCATCTGAGCCAGCCTGTTTAAGTCCTCTCCTTACCCATTGCACTTTGCTTGTCTTGTTCCTCTCTCCTAGCCGACAGGCCTGCTGGCCTACTTAGACAGTCCTGACCCAGTCCCAGAAAAAGATGTGGACAGAATGCACATCCGCGATAACTTGAAGATCGCCACGGTACCTGGACAAACACATCACAGCTGTGAATTTGTTAGAATAAACAAAAAGCACATTTGGTAATATTTGTAAATTTGTTGTCACTGTTTGCTATAGGACCAGCTGGGCCGCAACAAGGTGCCTGACTGGCAGCGGTTAGCAGGCAAAGCAGCCAAAGAGGTGGAGAAGTTTGCCAAGGAGAAGGCAGATGTAGTGCTGATGCACTGGAGAGATAAGATGGGCATAGCCCAGAAGGAGGTGAGGATTTTCTTCTTCCTATTCCTCCATAAAGGAGCTTAGAGGCCAGGGGTGATTTACTTGTTATCCACCAGACAGCTACTGCTACTGCTGCTGACTCTCTCTGCTCAGGCATCTCTGACTCTTGCTCCTCCTGCTGGTGATGGACAGTATTGCAGAATACAGAAGCCAGCTTAATAACATGCCTTTGAAATGCTGCTGTTATGTAACATGGAGAGCGGTGCCAGCTTGTGACAGCACTGATGCTACTGCACTACCTGACTTTTTTTTGGGTCAGATTCATGCCTCTTGCTCAATGCATTCTTTGCTCTGAAAATTATTTGTCCACTCGTTCATGTATGTTTCCCCTATGATATTATATTTGTGTACCTATGACAGATATTTTCCTTCACAGGTGTATTTTTTGTATATCAGAGACAGTTGTGGTGAGGTGTTGAACATGGGCATAGTATAGTTAATAGTTAGTTTCTCTTAGAGGATAACTTTGCTAGGATGCCGTCCTCATACGATCACGTGTTTGACTTGAATGTCAACATTGATAGCACATAGCTGATTTGAGCACAGTGAAGATTGAAACATTGTGGGACATTCTTGTAGAAAGTGTGTGTGTGGGTTGGGGTGAGGGCTGTCAGCTGACCCGGTCACTCATTAACAAAACACTGCTGCCTGCTCGCTGGCTGAAATCAAATCTACTTTCAAATAAAGCAGGGTATAACCTCAAATCTTTTTTCACCCGAGTGTCACTGGGCTTCCCTTTCTCTATTACTCTTGACTACTTTGATGTGTTGACTTGGCTCACTATGGCTTAAGCTGAACAATGATTCTTGACTGATTTCTCACTCTATATCACCGAATCACAGCAAGCATTTTGTTTTTGCTGCCACATGCCTTGTGAAATATTTGTTTGTTCATTAGGGGGGAAAATACTTCAATCAATTGGATAGTCAGCTGATGATTCTGGAGGTTTTATCTTAGTTTTGGATGTCAGCGTTTTTTTTAATCAGTATTTGAGTGACCTGTGACCCTTTTGTTGCGATCCATCTCTGTTTGATCCAAGGAACAATAATCTATCTGTGTTGTCTCTGCCCCACCCTTCCCTTGTGTGGTTTTCTCTGCTGTCAATCAATGCAGCAGGACAGAAATAACCTGGTAAGTAGGACTGACCAATGGGATCCATGTTCTCTCTCTTGACCAAACTCTTGCCATCTTAGAGCTCATGTGACGCATTGGGTGCGTTCTTTAACTCAACCGGGCGATGATATTGCATTACCGTACATTACGGCATTTAGCAGACGCTTTTGTCCAAAGCGACTTACAATAAGTACATTTTCACAACAGTAATTAAACCAACCGTATATCACAGTGTAAGCTAAGAAATAAGTAGCATTCATGGAGTCCAAATTAGAGGAGCGGAGCAAACAAACTGGAGTTTGGAACCTGACCAGGGATTGTAGATAAGGAGGGGCAGTTCGATGTACTGCCCTGTAGGAGAGTACTAGCCAGTGAAGTGACCGGAAGAGGGGAGTGACCTAACAGGACATGTAAGGATAGAGTGAATCAAATGAGATTACTTTTGTTTTATTTGCAACATCTATTCTCGTTCTACTGAAGATAATAAGACATGTCCACACTGGCACATGGTCTAAACTGACAAAAGTCATGCACTGTTTGTGGTTGTCATGCCATGTTTTGCGCCATGCCAACCCGTTGATTAAAATGTGCTACGTGTAACATTTTAGCATCAGTAAATTATTACCACATTAATTTTGAGACGCTATAATTTTCTGTAAACAAATGGACCATTGCTGAGCAGAGTGGCAGCCTCTACTGGCCTCCACAATTGCATTTTACATTGTTTGGGATATTGGAATTGTGGTCTTAATTTAGAGAAACACTAAATTCTACATGTGGCACCTTAAAGTACACAATTGACAATGAACCAGCTCGCCCAGCAAGGATTACAGAGCGCACCTAATTTTGGGATCCCATTTTGGTATTTGTGTTTAATACGATTATTTTATGTGTTGTTGTGATGATGACACTCTTGTTTTGTTGGTGTTATGTTGTCTGTCCATTTGTTCTAACACACTGCATACGTACTTCATTGTCCAAAACATTATTAAACAATCACAACACACTGGTGCTGGTAATTACATTTCTGGTGCTCTACTCTATGTAAAATGTTGGTCATATCATCACCATTTTAGCTTTAGTTCTCCACCTTCATTATGCCATTGACTGGAAAAGGACAAACGGTAGATGCTGTGGATAATGATCGCATGACCACAAACAATTCCTCAAGTCATTTTGTTTTTTGTTGCTTTCAGAACCCCAACCAAAAGCCTGTCATCCTGAGAAAGAGAAGGCAGAGAATCAAGATTGAAGCCAACTGGGAGCTTTTCTACTACAGGTACAACATGGTCAGCTTAGAGAGATTACACCTTACTCTAGCTGTGTAAATCTGGTATTTGTTACCTTTTTTTTGGTGACACCAGAGGTCAGAGTGCAAATCTGAGCGCCCCTGGAGCTGCTAGGGATTCAGTGTCTTGTATATAGGACGTTTGAGCAGGACAGATGCTTGCGCTCACGGGGGCTTGAACTCGGGCCTTCCAGTCTCCTTACTCACGATGCCACCCTGCTGCCTAAGCTTTAGAGCTACTACATGTTTTGTATTTTTATGTTGCACTCAGGGACACTTTGACAGGACACATAGCTGTTGATGGACACACAAAACCTGTGACCTGACAGTCTCTTTAACCATTGTTTCACCCTGCCGTCCTGTCGTGCCCGTCACTCTTCTCCAGATTCCAGCTGGATCACGCACGGTCAAACCTCATCTGGAACCTGAGGACGAGGGAGGAGCTTCGGGACGCTCTGGAGGGGGAGATGCGTGCCTTCAGTGTGGACCGGGAGCTCGGCTGTGCCAGCGTCATCTCATGGAACCACCAGGAGTTTGAGGTGAGTGCTCAGCTATGCTAAACACGCTGCCACCTAGATCTCATGAAGAAGGAGAAACTCCTGCAACATTCAGAAGACTTGCAAGGCTACAGGAGAAAGTTAGGCTGACCTTTATATCCTAATACTACTATGAAATCCAGAGAAGAATACAGGATTACGTTTTTAATTGATACAGACGGCTCAAATCTATGCCTATATATGTTCTTCTTTGCAGGTGAAATACGAGTGCCTTTCAGATGAGATAAAGATTGGGGATTATTACCTGCGTCTGCTTCTGGAGGAGGATGAAAATGAAGAATCGAATGCCATCAAGAGATCGTAAGACTACAGTATAACAACCCAACCAAGTACATTACTATTATTATTGTTTCGTGCAGGTTCCCAAAAGAGGATGTTTGCTTCTCCCTTTCTCTCTCTTAGATACGAGTTCTTCAATGAGCTCTATCACCGCTTTCTGCTGACACCCAAAGTTACGATGAAGTGCCTGTGCCTGCAGGCCCTTGCAATAGTCTATGGGAAGTGCTGTGAGGAAATAGGCCCCTTCACAGACACAAAATACATTGTGGGCATGCTGGACCGGGTGAGTACACACATACTGTCACTGCAAGGTTTCATAAAGGTAAGGCATCGCCCTTTTCCCAATCCTGAAATGTGCCAACACACTTCTGTGTTTACAGTGTACAGACAAACTGGAAAGAGACAGACTCATCCTCTTCATCAACAAACTCATTCTCAATAAGGTATGCTAATTACAGCAACAGTGTCTTTTGGCATTGCATAGATTTATCCAACTATTTTAATGGTGAATTAATTTGTTATCTGCAGAAAAATGTGAAGGAAGTGATGGACTCTAATGGAGTCCGTATCTTGGTGGACCTACTGACGCTGGCCCATCTGCATACCAGTAGAGCGACTGTGCCACTACAGGTAAACATATAACTGTCGTTGTATGTGTGTTGTATTGTATTAAAATAATGGCTCAGATGTTTCAGTTAATAGAGCATGACGCTAGAGATTTTAATTCTGTATAACCCCTACATGACATTTAATTCCAAAATCTCAAACTGAGACAGTGTTCAGCTAGTCTAGTCTGTCTGGAGTGTAAAACACTGCTCTTCTTAATTTCCACAGAGCAACGTGCTGGAGGCAGCACCAGACATGAAGAGGGAAAGTGAGAAGGAGTGGTACTTTGGTAATGCAGACAAGGAAAGGAGAGGACCATTCAGTTTTGAGGAGGTATGTGCTCTTCTTATTATGTCCAGCACTAAGGTAACCTTCGAGCTCTGTCACTGTAAAATAAATGTGAAGATTTGTCAGTGTTAAATATGTGTGTACATGAAATAATATCAAAAATACTAGAACTGCAGCAATTGATAATGTAATAACTTGTCAAATTGTAATACAAATATATTATTAGTTACTTTCTTTTTTTTCTTTTCTTTTCTTATCTTTTTTCTTTTTTTTCCGTCAAGTATCTCTAGCCTCTTTCAGTTTTGAAATTAGTATTTTTTCTTTTCCAGATGCAGGAATTTTGGAACACAAGCGTCCTGACGGCGAAGACGCGGTGCTGGGCTCAGGGCATGGACGGCTGGCGCCCCCTGCAGGCCATCCCCCAGCTGAAGTGGTGCCTCCTGGCCACCGGGCAGGCAGTGATGAACGAGACCGACCTGGCTACACTCATCCTCAATATGCTCATCATCATGTGCTCCTACTACCCCAGCAGGTGGGGAACACAGAACATATCTTTCTGTGGCTGTGTGTGCAGTTCCCCAAAAAGTACAAACTTTCTTTGCTACTAGGGCAAAGGGTTTTTTTCTGATTGGCTGAATCAGCTTGGAAGCCAGTGCAAAATACTCAGTAAATGCACATCTTTGTCTGCATAACTAATAATAATAATATTTTATTTCGAATCAACAACAATGATAGTAATAATTAAATGTTATTCCTCCGTCAAGCAACGTAGTTCTCGTGTCTGTACGAGTGGTGGTTTTTG
>OMOT01036357.1:5028-17152 GCA_900312575.1 Acanthochaenus luetkenii
AAAGAAAGAGAGAGACGTAGTATAAAATATGAAATGGAGAGAGAGGATAGGGATATATTGCACATGAGCCACGAGGAGAGAACGAATAGCAGCGAGAAGAGGAAAGAGGGAATGCATGAGAGGATAAAATGAAAGAGAATTAAATAAGTCTTGTGAAGAGACAAGCCCCCTCACCTGCTCCTCTGTCCTCCTCTGCTCTGTTCATAATTCCCCCTAGTGTGGTGCTTGCTCCTCGCCTCTGATAAATCTTACATTATCGGAGGCCTACAGGCTCCTGCTGTGGCCGTTTCTTATCGGGCCTGACATGCTCAATCTCCCTAAGATTAGCACCATCACACACACACCTAGACAACGGTACTAGCCTGTGCACACACACACACACACACACATTTTGCTATAAACACACATCACCTTTGATCTGGAGAAATCACTAGCAGGCTTCCAGGCCCCCAAAGGGCTGAGGACAACTGCTCAGGGAGAAGAGCAGTGATCCTGGGCACAGCGGGGCCAGAGGCCTGGGGCAGGGCCATGGAGACTACAGTACGAGGCCCTGGAGGTTCAGGGATTAGGGGTGAGGGGACGACATGGTGCTCTAAGGGGAATGACAATGGGAAGATGGAGTGGATAAAACTCCTCTCTCCTCCCTCTCTCTCTTTCTCTGTATATGTGCAGTGTTTCAAAGCCCAGGTCATCGCTTCAACTGAGCCTCCTTGGTAACTGTAGAGCCATGTACTGTGCTCCTCTGCTACCATTTTATTTCAAATGTTCAACCAATGTATATATTGGATTTTAAAGTATTGTGGTAGACGGAGGGAAGTTAGGAGAGGAGAGGTAAAGGAGGGGCGGTACGTGCCGTTCCCCACGTGGACGCTAGATACCAGAGACAGCCGTCCGCCCCAATCACGGACTGATGGGGGCCAGTTGAGCGGATCAGGGGGATCAGGCAGGGCCAATCAGGGAAGAGAGCGGGAGGGTTTAAAAAGCCGGACAGCGCAGAGGAGGGGGTTGTGTTACGTATGGAAGGAGTGGGAGGCGAAACACCAGGAAGAGACCAAGAACAGTGTTCGAGACTTTGGAGAAATAGGAAATGTATACGAGACTTTGATATTTATGACCCGGTGGACACTTGTCCGATACAAGGGTACCACAGTATGTAGACCAGCCAGCAGATTTCAATTACAAACATAAAATAACAAAGAAAAAACAAGATAAACAAAAAATAACAAAAAAAATAACAAAGGGGACAAGTTTAGTACATAAAAATTTTGCTCTACAGCTGTCTATATAGGCCTTGTACGGTGGCCGAGAGAACCTAATGCGAATTGAGAAAACACATGCATCAACCTGACAACGCATGCACTACATTTTAGAAACATGCCGCAAATTCATAGACGAGATGTAAATTCAGAAAATACATGCACCTATCACACAAAACATGCACTACATTTTAGAAACATAAATATAATTTTGGTGTCAAAATGTTCAGAATACTATGCACAGTCTTCATGGAAGATAGAATCGGGCTTATAGACCCCATTAAGTGACATGGAGAGCGTGTATTTCCAAATGAAACAGAAAGTTAGGGCGGGAAGTGTCAGCAAGTGGGACAAAAAAACCAGAGTGGACAGACATATACCGGAGACGTTAGTAGTAGTTATTGATATGAAGGGCAAGACATTTATGCACATGTAAGTGCATGTGTGTGTGTGAGAGAGAGTATGTCCGTGCGTGTGTGTGTGTGTTTGTGGATTACATTTTTGTATACGCCCCCGAGTGCAGGATGAGTCATGAACAGAAATGTGCCATTTACCGGAAAGAGACGTTCTGTTAATTTTGATATAAAATTGATAAAAATAAACATTTATTGTTATTTTTTTCTGTATTGGTGAATAGGTGTACATTAAGTCCAGCAACATCAGCAAAAAGGCAAAAAAAGTTATTCAAACTTTCAACTTCACCTGGGCATGCTGCTCCCATAGTGAGCCCATA
Source organism: Acanthochaenus luetkenii (assembly GCA_900312575.1). NCBI lineage: Eukaryota > Metazoa > Chordata > Actinopteri > Beryciformes > Stephanoberycidae > Acanthochaenus > Acanthochaenus luetkenii. The sequence goes on from OMOT01036357.1 coordinate 7,018, forward strand.
GAGCCTTCCTGCTTCCTGTCTCCTAAGGTGGGGAGGTATTTCTTTACATAACTTATTAATTTTGGTGCTCAGCAGACATTATTGATATTTAACTGATTATATTGCACATTGCCTTTTGATTGTACATCTAGAAGTTCTTCACGTTAACCAGTCAAAAGTTTGGAGCATGTCCAGATGGTTCCATCCCCTTAGTGTCCTACGGGAACAATTGTTTTCTGAATTTGCATCACGTCTGTGACTTTGCAGCGTGTTTTAGAAACACGGTCAAAGTAGCTCAGGAGGTAGAGCTGCCGCCCAGCAACCGCAAGGTTGAAGGCTCAAGTCCAGCTCCTCCCGGGGAAAATGAATCTGTCGTCCTTGAGCAAGACACATAACCCCAACATTGCTCCCGTTGAGCAGGTTGGCGCCTTGCATGGCTGCCTCCGCCAACGGTATGATGATATGTACTGTAAGTCGCTTTGGATAAAAACGTCTGCTAAATGCCTTAATGTAATGTAAAATGTAGTGTATGTGTTGTCAGATTGGTGCATGCGTTTGCTGAATTTGCATTGCGTATGTGACTTTGCATCGCATTTCTAAAATGTAGTGCATGTGTTGTCAGGTTGATGCATGCGTTTTCTCAATTCGCAGTGCGTTTTTGAATTTGCAGCATCTAGGGCCTCTCTCGGCCACCATAGCTTTGCAGTTGCATCCCAAATCTCCCAGCAACATATTTGGTGCCTTCTTGGCGGTCCATTGAATTGGCTGTGGCAAAATAATGTGTAAATATATAACAACCAGGCTAGAAAAATGTTGATAGTTGAAAAACATTGTTGTGATGTAGCTGAAGATAAAAGTGAATAGTCTGATATGGTAGATTTGTTTCCAAATGTAGGTTACTGTGACACAGTAATCTGTCTTGTCTTTAGCCCTAGTCTCTACTCCAAAACACCAAGAGTCAGCTCAGTTAAGTGAAGTTTATTTCTATAGCCTTTAATCACAAGCATATCTCAAAGGACTTTACAGAGAACGAGCAAACCTAGATTGACTAATCAATAATCAATAACAAAACAAACTGATGCAGTTAACCTGAACAAACAGTTGGTTTTTGGTTTTCTTACCTAAATAGCCAGCAGGCTAATTTAGCAAATATACTAATGTTAATGTTAACATGTGACTACTATTGTGTGGAAGTTATGCACACTGAAAGAAAGTTCATAAGGTGCTGCTCACTGGCACAGAAATCTCACATGACAGAAGAAAAAAGCATCACACACACTAGCTTTTTTTAAGGCCAAGAAGGCGTTATGCCGTTATCAGTAAAACATATTATGTATATGGAGCTGGAGTGTGCAATGCTAAAATCTTCTAACATGAAACTACTAGCCATTACTAACACTAGCTTCTCTATGTTAGCTCTTTGTTCTAATGTTCAAATCTGAGGTGTTAATAAGACAGTGATGGTTAGCTGACCAGATACTGACAGCTAGCTAACAAGCTGACATTATCTAATGCTACACAATAATCGTTAGATTTATCAGTTGTGAAATAATCAGTTCCCAGTCAAAAACAGCACAGAAATGAGCTGTCTATTGTTGATGTTGAGACAGCCAAGTTGTACATTTAGAAACACAATCTGCCATTCACAGCCATTGTTGCCCAAGAGCTGAGGACATCCAATATGGCTGCCAGAGGGTGTGTTACATCACCCTAAGGCCCTCTATGCTCCAGATTTTGATACTGGTACTTACTTACTTACTTGATTAGAATTTGATGACTCTCTGGCAAAGGGTCTTTTAATGATAAAACGCATTAATTCATGCTTTTCTGAAAAGATAACAGAATTGTCCTTATATTGGTAGTCGTTTGGCTTATGATGATCACCAACTTGAAGTCATAGTTTACCCAACTTTGATTTACTACTACATCACTGGATATTACTATTAGTGGGAGCAAAGGCAGTGTACTACAGTATTGTTGAGCCATGCCATTAATGGACTTGTATTAAAGTTATAAAGAAGCCAACATACCTGTCACTGTATGCGGCTGCAGCGGTGGCAGCTGGCTGGGCATATCTGTAAGCTGCATACCCTCCCTGAAGAGAGGAGTATTTTCTCAAATAAGAAAACACAAGATTTTCTCCAACTTACACACCATCAAATAGAAGTTTGTGGAGAATGTACTACAAAGAGAGGGTTAGGATGCATAGGGACTGTTTAACAATGGAGACGGTACAAGGTGTGTGTGTGTGTGTGTGTGCATGTGTGTGTGTGTGTATATGTATGCACATAACTGCTGTTAGTTATGTACTGTCTAGTTTATTAAGGGATATTTCACAGAAAATGTACGTTTTGGTTGTGGCTGATTCCTCAAGACACTTTGCACTACTTGCATCCTTAAAATACCATATTATTTTCTTGTTTGGGTAAATAGTGAATACAACTTGTTGAGAAAATAAAAAGATGTTGAAAGAAGCGTCGACTTACATATATTTCTGTCCCATAGAAGCCATCCTGGTAGACCATACTGTTGGCAGCAAACAATCAAACATTAGCAAAGGTTCTTTTCAGTTTTTCATCTCTGTTGTTAATCAAATTAAATGGAATAAAAAAGTGGTATAATAAAGATTGGCGCTTTAGTTAAAACGTTTCTTGGAGGCAGAGCTGCTCTGGAGGGTGAAACAATCTTATTGTTAATAGGAGAAGCACATTTTTCTGAGTGCAAGTTAGCTAACTGTTCAACTTGAATGGCAAAGAAGGAACTCTGGTCAAAATAAAATAAATAATATAAATTAGAATGACTTCTTGTTTTAATTCATTCATGACCACAGGGTTTCTGATATTGGAAGGTCAGCAGCTAGCTAACTAGCTTACCTCTATAGCTATGGGCTAGTATGGCTAGTTTGAACTTGGATGGTCAGCTAGGCTAACTAGCTAACTGGCTAGATTGCATGTTAAATGTTAGTAGTAAGAGCTCTAGGCTTCATAATATTAGCTTCCTCCTCTCTTACCCTTTGCCTTTTTCACTGGGCTTCAGCAGGGGTGAAAGTGGATTGAAATTCTTGCCGGTACTACTACCCCAACCTTCATTGCTTCATATTGTTCTCCTCCCACCCCCAGCTTCATGCATCCCTGAACACACACATCCAATATTCTATCACTTCCTCTGCCTGGCAGGCATGTTGTCCTGGGATTGAGGATTTCTATGCATCTGACATACATTATAATAATGGCATGGGCTTTTGGGAGTATGGTCTTCCTGTCCTGAAGACCTTCTGACAAATTATTGAGTTCAGTCAGAACATCTGCCATCACTGCAATACTTTTCAGGAAGTAGATGGAGCACAACTTAGAAGGCAGACCTCTGAATGTGGCCCTCTCTCTGCTGTCCCTTGCATCATCCTCTGATCATGAATCACGGAAATGTTGCGCCAAGGCTGGATAAGACTGCCCTGGATGAAATCCAACAAACACATGAGTTGAGGGCACTCTCTGGCCTGATGGCTGGGTTGAGGGCACTCCCTGACCTGCTGGTTGGGTTGAGGGCACTCCCTGACCTGCTGGCTGGGTTGAGGGCACTCCCTGACCTACTGGTTGGGTTGAGGGCACTCCCTGACTGGTTGAGGGCACTCCCTGACCTGCTGGCTGTGTTGAGGGCTCTCCCTGACTTGCTAGCTGGGTTGAGGGCACTCCCTGACCTGCTGGCTGTGTTGAGGGTGCTCCCTGACCTGCTAGCTGGGTTGAGGGCCTGCAGGACCTACATTCTCAGTTACTGCATCTCTCTCCTTTCTCTTAAACATTTGAATAATTGTTCTTTGCATTCTGCTAGTAATCACGCACGGCATTATTCAACAAAAGTCTGTCACTTTGATGTTATTCCCTCCTTTTCTGAAAAAAAAAAAAATTACTGTTTAATTTTGATGGAATCATTTATTATTCGTCCTTGCCGACCGCCAGGTGCAAATGACATCAATGAAGTGTGTGGCTTGGTCGTGAAAACTATGGGAACAATACATCAAACGCACCCTTCCAGCACTGCATGGGTGTTTACGGAAGTATGCACATGCGCAGTTGCGCACCCTTGATATGCCAGGCTAGTAGTGATGTACATTCTGGCTCTTTTCAGTGAGTCGGCTCATTTGGCTCAGCTCACCAATAAGAGCCGGCTCTTTCGGCTCCCAAACGGCTCTTCATTCAGCAGCATTTCCGGTTTTTCAAAATCGACCAAAGTTAGCAATATTTTGACCAATGACTGGTGTTTGTGCACATCTATCACTTAAATTGTTCAATGGAATCTTAGTCTACCTTCTAATTACCAAAATAACATTATTTTGCATTTAGTTTGTTATAAAAACGATTTAAATAAATGTAAAAACAGTAAAACGCTATTTCACGTGCATTGAAAGTAGGGCACTTTTATGTCTTGAAATAAATTGCACAATAAACACAGTGTATAGTTGAACATTTCAAATGAAAACACATTCATATAATATAATATAATATTGCATCATAACAAAGAAAAAAAAAAGCATACAAAATAAATGTGCCAAACTGCATCATCAGAACAATGAAACTGGTTTTCAAATTATTATTAATGTTATCTTATTATAGTGGTTTTAACTAGTCCCGAACGTTAACAGCACGGGTCAAAAACCCCACAGGTCCGACACTGGAATGGAATTATTTATAAGCAATATGTAAGAAACCCACCGTTGTTTATGCTGAGCACGTTAGACGTTAGCTGATGTGTTTTCTTGTTGGAGATGTGATTGTGCGGCTTGTATGTGGGTTTTAGCAGGCAGTTGCTGTATCCCCCCGTGTCCTTTTTGCCGGTACTGTGTACCGGCACCAAGTCTTTTAATGGTACAGAGTACCGGCTCGTACCGGCCCACTTTCACCACTGCTTCAGCCTAACATTAGCGGTGCGCTCCAAGCGACACACTTCAGTGTGATAGGCCCCTTACATAGCCACCCACTGAGGTTTAACTCAACCAATGAGATTGTTTCTGTGTCCAGAGAGGCTCAAGGATGTAGAACTAAAACCCCAATCTGCATAAAATGATAGGAAAATAGAAAAGTGATAATAATAACATGACTATAAAAAAGGCCATTGAACAGTTAAAAATATATTTTATTTTAAATAAAGTGTCAGGAATGTCTAATAGTCACATCAGAAACAAGAGATTGGATGTAACTACAAACTAAATAACCCTATTTGGATAAATCACAAGAAGAAGTGCAATCAACCCTCTTTCCCTTACAAAAAAAAGTATGAAATGCCCTGATTCACATATAAAAACCAACATGTGTCCAAAAAGCACATGGAGCCTTGAACAGCTAGTGGACCGTCGTGGTCCATGTCATATTTATGCTTCTTACCCGGAGGTCAGACAAGCACCTTGAGCCTTGGGCAAAGCACCAATGGTAAAAATGGCTTATTTACACCAACCCAGTGATTTAAACACCCGATGAGTTTCCCAGCGCAAAATATACTGCTGAGGTATTCTTATATTATATTCTTATAGTATTCTGCAGCTAAAACGATGGTTACAGTGCTGTGGACTTCAGAGGAAAAGAAAGTTAATCTACAGGTTAGTTAGGCTGACCACATTTTGCTTCCCAAAAATGAGGACACTCAGCCTTTCAGAGATACTCAAAAGATACATGAAGATACTCAAAGTTTACTCAAAGATGCATTGTAATTTTTATGTATTTGTTTAAAGTATGCCTTGTGGCAGACGGAGGGAGTTTAGGAGGGGGGAAAGTGAAGGAGGGGTGGTGCGTGCTGTTTCCTGCAGGGGCACTAGGGCCCAGATACAGACGTCCGCCCCAATCAGCGCCAGATAAGATACAACTGAGGCGATTAGGGAGAGCAGGCAGGGCCAATCGGGGTACGGGGCGGAAAGATTTAAAAGGGGAAGATATCGCAGAGGAAGGGGTGTGACCCATGGGGGAAGTAGGAGTAAGAGAGAGAGAGTTTGTGCCTATAGTGCTTAAAGAGTGTATGACCGACTGGACCGAGGACCCTGCTGTGTGCTACATCCCTGCCAGTCTGAGAACCCTCTTTGTGATCGACCACCGCTTGTCTGACAACCCTTCTCCTGCCTTGACCCCCGGATTGTACGAAAGCCTGGATTGTATACTGACCCCTGGACTTAACTATGACTACCCCATAAGTGACATTGCCTGTAAGAGACTAACCCATTTTCTCCCAGAACCAGTGAATAAAACTCTGTGTGTGGACAGTCGTTCTGTTATCTCCGGTCACGTGGACACTCATCTCACCCCCGAGTGTGCCACAGCCTCTTCTGTACAACATGAATAGAAAATGCAGTTATGTATCAAAATAATATCTATATAACAAGTCATAGGCTTAAGTTATCTGTAATAGAATGTAATAATAATATAAATAATAGAATAATAGCCTCAAAAACAAATGTTAATTTAACAACAAAAATAAAAGTTTTCTTCAGACCATATTTTTCCGAAGACCTGATCTTGCCCTGCAGTTTCCGATTGCTCATCAAACAAGAAAGAACGTCTTTGCAATAAGTTTCTTTGAAATGGTATTGCAATAGAAGTGACTCAATAAACTGGTTTGCGTTTTGGCATTCTTTGATCTGAGCAAAGGAGCCTTACTAAGTGAGACGTGCGACACAAACTGGTAACTGTGCGTAACACCAGTGCAGCACCGTATACAATATTTTAATAGTTTATGCGTAACATTAGGCTCTGCCTCACCTGCCTCCCCTGACCGCACGTCCCTGATCTGGAGTAACGGGAGTTTTCCTGGTGGGCAACAATGATATGAATACTAGCCTGAATACAAATATATCATCCCATATAGTATAAAATCCCAATTTCATTTTAAAGATTCTATCTAATAATACTTCTTGAAAACAAACCTGAACTTGTATTCACTTGATCATAGCAGAGATGCTCATCTTCTGTAATTCTGATTATATTATCTAAGGGGAACATTTTGTAATCCCTGTTACTAGTCCATTCTTCCACTCTGTAAAGCCTTAACCTTACTCAAATGTGGCTAATGACACAACCATACATGAAGTTGCACCAAGTGATAATTCATCCGCTAGTATGGATTTTTTTGTGTGGGTTAGGGTTAGGCGGAGCGCTATTCACGTGTATTTTCACATGTGGGTTTTTACATCTGATGTCCTTTAACACCAAAAAAGGTTTCTGGGGACAAAGTAGAGCAATGACTGATGACTGACAAGATATTATAATGTCCCGCCACCATGGTACATGGTATGCGGGATATTATTGACACTTCATCAAGTAAACTTACACCACTGGTTCTGCATATATAGTACAGTAGATGATATGATTAAATGTACCTTGCTGCATGAGGTTGCATATTAATGAGGAAATTATTTTCTTGGAACTACTATAACTCCTTAAAGCTTTAAGATTTAGAGTTCATGTGTCATGTGAAGACAAGTATGTTGACATATAAATATCTGCTAATTCATGCATTTATTAGCTTAATGAATTACCTCATTAGCATAACTGGTTTAATATAAATGCTAAAAGTTTTCACGTATGAAATGGGACATTGTGCATGTGACTTTTTTGTAAAGGTAACTTTCTTTTGGAAGTTACCATCACTGTCCATCACTCAGTCTGGACCTAAACCCAAACCAAATTGCACAATTTGGCTTCTTCAAGAATTTACTGTTTGTCTTTCACAGCCAAAAATGGTTGGTAGTTAACATTGGAAAAAGTAATAAACTGCTAAAACACTTTAGTTGAGCAACCACCATTATACATACATTTATCTCCTTGCAATCTCCTACCTTTGCTCTCTTTCCTCATGCATTCGTCTCTCTCTCTCTCTCTCTCTCTCTCTCTCTCTCTCTCTCGCTCTCTCTCTCTCTTTCTGAAGCGGTCCCGTTAGAGTGTGCAGAGTAGGTCATAGCAGTCCATTCACAGACGAATAAAGAATGACACATTCGAAAAAAGAGACAAATTCGGCCATTGTGGAATCAAAGAGCAATTTTCCGCTCTATTAGAAGGCAGCCTTTTTGTTTTCCTCGCCATTTTTCTGCTACTGCGTGTGTGCATGCGTGCGTGTGTATGTGTGTATATATATATGTGTGTGTCCACATTAGGTTCACTGTGTGCCATGAATTAGATTTGTGCAATAGCGTGTTTTCAGTCTCGGAGACCTGTCATACCGTGTTTATTTGATTATGTGCGTTGGTCTCAGTTAGATGTGTGTGTGCACTCACGCTCCATAAGCGGGGATAGGTGGAGGGGGGGGTGCGGCGCGGAATGTGTTATAGACGGCGCGACCCCTCCCTCTCAAATGGGCTCCCCTATAGGCCACCGCTGCTCCTGTACTGGTGTAAGGAAACCCTGTCACTGAGAGAGAGAGAGACATAGACAGAGAGAGAGAGAGGTGATGTTGGGGAGGAAGCACAATATTTTACAAATGGTATACTTTTCTAAAGTCAAACAGAAAAATCTGCTTACAAAATTTTGCAATGAAGTTGAATGAATAGAGTCTCTGTATGAAAAGTGCTCCTATAAGAACTAAGACTTGACAGGGCTTGATTTAATTTGGTATGAGTCAAAGTTGGGGTTACAGAAATCAATGAATCCAGTGCTATTAGAGAGATAAATATACATAGGTAAAAACGTCCACGTTTCAAAAGACTGCATGCAAACAGGGACGATTGTGTGAAAATCCCATTCATTTTCCCAATAGAGAAATCACTTTCGAAACGTAACTCCATATTTGGCCATGCTGATGTCAGACTTATGAGGTCTATACCATTTGTTGTGGGCGTGGCCAGCGGTGACCTAGTTGTGGCTATCAAAAAGAGGCTAGCAGCCACATATCAGGGAAGTCGTAACAATGGAGGAAAACAGTGAGAAAATAAATAATAGTGAAGTGAAACATTCAAAACCCCGGTTGTTTTTTTATTGCAGATTGGCTGCGTTCGCCGTCTGCTTCTTCAATGTTTTCTTCTTCAAAGTTTACGTGTCTCTAACCACCTACAGAGTTGGTTTGGGTGATCGGACCTTAAATCTAAGTTTATACTTGGATATGTGTTTGGATGCAAGACCTCTCTGGCACTGTGTAGGGAAATGAAAGGGGATGTAGGTGAGATACAATAGGCCAGCACAGACCAAAAGAGATATAACAAAATGATGTGAAGAGAGAGGGAAAGGGGTAGAGAGAGTAGGGTTACAGTTTGCTGTCGCTAGCCATAAGAAGGATAGAGGAATAGATAGAAAGGGCTGAGAGAACAAGAGGAGATGTACTGAGATAAAACACAATGACAGAGGGAGCAGACTTGGCAGTGAAAGAGAGAGCAATGCCTGTATGGAGGTTAGGTTTAGTGTTTGGCAGCAGGAACAGGGAGCAGATGGCCTGTATTGGTTGGAATGGCAGTTTCAGCTTATGGCCATCCTTCATCACATACACACATACAAACACACTAGGGTCACCCTTTGAGGCAAGGGGTGGCATGGTGGGCCGAAGGGGAGCGTGGACCGGCTGGTTGTCTGGTGTGTGCTGGTTTGCCAAGCCGAAGGTCCCTCTTTAACCTCCAATCAGCATGGGAGCATGACCTTCACACACACAGGACCACATCATAACTGCACGTGCACACACACACACACATACACACAAAAGCACACACTTCATGCACACGGGCCAAGCTGTAATTACCCACAATGCCCTGCATATAAATCAGTGCAACCTCTGGTGAAATGGGACAGTTAGGCACGGCCCAGATCAGCTCAGTTCAGCTTAGTTCTTTGGAGCATGGGGGTAAAAAAAGTATTTTGTGGTAGTGACGTATTCATTTGTGCGCACAATGTAAATAGATATAAAACACGTGCACATAATACGTTAATATTGTGGCACACTTGTGGGAATCGAGTGTCTACTGAGCCGGAGATGATAAATACAATGTCCACAACGGGGTTAAACAGTCAACAGCTTTATTTACCCTTTCTCACGGTACAAACAGGGTTAGGCACAGAGTCCAGGGTTAATGCATAAGGATAGTCCGTTCGGTAGTCCAGGGTCAAGGCAGGAGAAGGGTAGTCCGACAGAAAACGTTCATTAACCGAGGGGGGTTCACAAACCGTCCGTAATCCACAAGGCCCTCTTCACTCTCTCT
>OMOT01036367.1:0-13706 GCA_900312575.1 Acanthochaenus luetkenii
ACCCATCATTCCTCCCCTCCTACGCCCCTCCTTCTCCATTAGCTCGAGCGTATGACTCTGTGGGAAGCTGCTTGGTTCCATACTCGCTGTTCTGCCTCTCGCTACTCAGCAGAAATGCGCCAGCCGCCACCAACCGCAGGCTCCATAAGACAAACAGACACAAGTACAGCGCCATCTGACTGTGGCATTGACCACCTACTCTTACAAAATGATTGACCTGACAAAGTGAGAACAGATTAGGGTACATTTGATAGGATAGTAGGTAACTTAAACACTTTTGCAGAATGGACCCCCCTGAATTTAGAAATATTTGCTCCGAATTCTGACTTTAATCTCAGAACACGTTTCACATGTGGCCCTAATCCTCTTCCGTAAATATTGAATTATGAACTACAGGTAATACTTTTTTTACGTGAGTAAGGGAATGGATTAGTGCTCAACCCACTGTCAACTAAGCAGGTTCTCTTTGGGTTGAGAGGGATAGGGAAGCTTTTTCATACTTTGAAAGCTGGACGCAGGTTGGATGTAGAAGATTTCCATCATATTTGGTTGAAGAGATACAAAAATATATTTCAGAAATGGATCAGTGTCTGTTACGCTATAGGTCAGGACACATGCTGTGGTGCAGATCTGTTTCTGGTGGGCTCCCACTTGAAACGAGTGTTAGCGTGACTGTAGTACAAATACATGTGTTTGTGTGTAGTGTAGTATATGATGTGATGTACTATGTATATGATGCAATGTAAAGCCCTTTGAGACATGCGTGTATAAAAGGGCTATATAAATAAAACATGATTGATTGATCGAGTACTCAATTTGAATTGTGTGTCTGATAACGTTGAAGAACCCCTGTTTTACACAATCAGTTGTATTTTTACCACAAAAACTTCAACTGTTCTACTAGAACTCTCATTGATTTAGCTTTTATCCACATTTGTCATTCTGAGAAACAGCTATTTCTGGTTTGTCTGACACTTAATTATTCTGGTCCCTTTCTATTCCACCACTATGGGATACTCATACGACAAGATCTCATCCATTTCTGGGAACCACCCACTCACTTTCATTTCCCATCCTTAACTTCAGTCAGTCAACCATTAAGTTACATCATGAACAAGAAATGGATGGTTACTGGGAGTGCTCTGGTTGTAGATGAGTCACAATGGTTATGCCATATAATTTGAATAGGATAGAACTAATTTCCGCATAAACCGATTTATGGCAAGTTGCTGAGGCAAGAGGTTTTGCAGCAACGGCCAAAGCAATCCGTCGCCCTGCTGCCAGCGGGGAGGCTACTTATGGATTGTTGGACCGATTTGGGTTTAATCGCTTTATATTACTGTTGGTAAGTCGTCACATTTTATTTATTTAACGATAATCTTGTAACGTTACAAAGCTAACCCTTTTTAGTTTAGGCTACAGCCACAGTGTGATACACTTTACGGCCTTACTGCCCAGACTTGCGCTGTCACCATAGCAACTAACCCTTAAAATGCCATAGGCGCCATTTTACGGTGTACTAGCAAATTGACCGCGGCAAACAGTGGAAAGACTGTTCTATCCATTCAAGTTCTGTGCCTGGAATGTTGATTTGAATGGAAAGGACCGTTCTATCCAGTTCAAATTCTGTGGGCTATGCAGTCCTTAGCCAATCAACTCTTCCCTTCTGGAGGTTGCAACCTTTCCAAAGCATTCCAAGCGATGGCAGCAGCAGCTCTTCAAAGTCATAGCATCAGTCGAGTCGAGTTAGTGAGTTGTAGTTGCTAAAAAAAAAAAAGGTTGGCTCATAATCTAATTGAGTTTGTTCCTGTTATAGCAGCATATTGTTAAGAAGTGGTAATACCATGGTGGTGTAATGCCTTGAGACCAATCAGTAGGCCCATCAAGGGACAATAATGACTATCTATATAAAGTGTGTGCCTAAAATGGCACAAGCTTAACTGTAAGGGGCTTATGTGACTATGCTGTGTGTAACCTGTATGCAAACTGGAATAACAAAACCCAAGAAAGCTAATCAGTCCAGAAAATAAGCTTAATTCAGGTTTAGTTTAATGGCTTTTCCCTGGATAGTATTAAGATGTATATCATCATGTAAACAGAGGTACAAATCTATAGCTATGAATCAAACAGTGCATCTCTATGATGAGTCTAGATCAGTGTGAGCAAAACAACTGATTCAATTCAAATCACATGAAATCCCAGGTATCAAATACCTGAGCTATATGTTCATATTCTAACAGACCTCTTGCTCTGTGATTCCCTGGCTGCTCTCCCAGAGCTGAACTGTGATTTGTTACACACAGGTCTTACTGGTAAGATACAGAAGACGCCCATAACGAACACACTCCAGTCCCAAAGCTTTCTCCAAGTAGCTAACCATAACGCTAAACATAATCCTTACCTCCAGAGGTCTGTGAATATACATGGATACATGAATGAAAACACATTTAATATTCCTTTAGCATTAATACAATATGCAGCTACAGCTTTACACAGTGCTGGTTCCTTTTATGCACCGCACCTCAGGTGTTACATTGTTTTGCCAGTGATCTGGCAATCTGCATCAGAATGACTATATAGGCCTATAACAAATATAAGAACTAAGGTTATTAATATGAAATACATTAGTTTAGATCAACGTTTAATTTCAGGTATCTTGATTACAGGGCTGCTTGAGGAGCTATTGCTTTGCCGATATTACACAACACCTCAATGGGAAGGCTTAACAGGCCAAAGAATACCAAAACTGGTTGGGCAAACATTATCCAATCATCTGAGAGCATATACACCAAATAACAAGAATGGGATAGTCATTTGTTAAAGAGTTTGTGACTATTAAAATGTAATAGCTACACGCCTCAGCAGATAAACTAGTCAAAAGGCGTTTTTTTAAAGGCGATATAAAAATAAAAGGCAGGAATTCAAATGTAAGGAATATTAGAAAATAATACATCAAATACAATATACAAGAAGTATAATACAACTACTAAAAAATATAGTTTTTTTGTCCTGTGCTGCCAAACTGCGGCCGTGCTTTTTGAAACCGGTCAACTTTGCAGGTATTTCCCCGTGAGCTTTGTGTTGCCCCCAGCTGATGATCCGGTAGTGTAATGCGCAGCAGGGTTGCCCCGTCTGGACAGCTTTAAAGAGATCTCAGACCCTGTCCCCATATGACAGTTGAGTGAAGGCCAGTATGGACATCCACCAATCTAATTAATTATAATTGGCTGCCAAGGTGTCGAGATCTTCCAAAAAACCCATCATCCGTGCCCCCCCCCCATTAATCAATCAATTACACCTAGCTGCGGAGGTGCCAAGATCCTCCACCAATCCGGATTTACCTCTGGGATCCATCAAGGATCAACCATGGTGCCACATGGGGATATAATCACAAAGAGTGCCGGGGTTTCCTCGGGTACATGGCAACATGAATGGTCAATATCTGCAAGGGTAAAACTTGTACACACTTATTTGCCGATTTGAAATACTAAGAGATGATAAGCGGTGGCAATTATGTCCTGATGAAGTCCGTAGGTATGTTGGCAATAAAAAGTATGTGTCAGAGCATTTGAGTACATGCACACTTGATATTGAATCTAAATAATGATTTTGAATCATTTGGTTTACACCCTTGTAGGACTATTTCCTTTTACCCCAGCGTTACCTTCCATTATCACGTATCAGACATTTTTATATACTTGATACTATTGACGTTTTGAACTCATCTTGACCACAAAACATGTCCACAACCACAAAGAGTTGAATAGATTGGCACCATCATTTTCTAATCGCACATATTAGTGATACTAGCTGTAAAAACCTTGTTGCATGCATAGCGATTCATGTCAGCAGGTCACTTATGGTTTTGTAAACCTGCCATGTGGACAGATGGTACAAGGCTTGGCAGAGGAGCCATCTGTCATCCTGGCTGCCATAACAACCAAAACCCACCTAATACTACTCTACTCCTATCTAAGCCTTGGCTGGAGGAAGGGAACTCCTTGAACGCTCACTTATAGTTCATCCACACAAGAACCTTTTAACCCTAGTGAGGCCTTGATAACATTTTACAATGATCACATAGCTTAGGGCCAAGAAGTTACATACTAACTAAATAATACATTTATTCAGCTATTGAGTCATCAAAGCTTTTTAAAATCAGGGTTCTTGAATAAAGTCTTCAGAGAAATGTTTCCACATAATAGTCCTGTACATTTTTGCAAGAGGGTCAATCTGGACTATCGTCCCATCCGCCCCGACAGTTTTCATTTTGTATTTGTTTTTTTCATACAGAAAAAACAACAACGATTAAAGAATGTATTCGTTTGCCATGATACAGAAAATGATGCATACATTTGTTGGTTGTGTTGTGCAGGTTGTGTTTTCTTCAGTTGATACATGTTACACAAGACATGCATGAGTGGGGTAATTTCATTGATGGTTATATCATGTTGCTGCAATAGCTATAAGAAAACATGGTTCATACAACCATAAATACATGTGCATAGACAGTATGAGTGCACAGACAGAATGTCTCCTATAGGAGTTTAGACTGGGACAAGACCTGGTGTTTGCACTCCATATGTAACCCAAACAATCGGCCCCCACCCCCAACGCCCACTCTTTTAACATACACACCGCCCAGGGCTTATTCCTTTCAAGTCTCATACACGGACTTATATTTAAACACGTTGTGGACCAAAACAGCAGTGGTCTAATGAATTAATACGATTGTCTCTAAAAACAGCATTCAGGCTGTGTAAGCTGAAGGCAGGGCTGCAAGGTTGGGAGGTCGCAGTATAAAGAGAGGCAGTGACAGGCGTTCACACGCACTACACACGGCCAACTGTGACGGATTACAGAGCACAACAGAGGAGACCCATTCAGGCAACCGAGGACAAGGTAAGTGAACTGATTCTCTTGCTGACCCACAACAACAATAGATGATAATAACTCAAGATCACGACGTTACAGTTATTGCACAAAGCCCACTCCAGAATAATTATAATTTATTTACTATTTTTCACTGTTGTAACTTTACATAGATGCACATTTCAACCCTTTTTGTATATTCATTTATCCTATCTGAGAGGCTTTAAGTTTGAGGAGGAGCTCAACGATTTGTCCATATTAATTATACACCCTGAAATGTTGTCTTTTCTACTGGGGGATTGTCTGTAGGCTCATGGACCATGAGACATGGTGGGCCTATGCTGTAATAGTTATGAGCTCATTAATTAACATTATCAGTGGTTCTTCTTACTAAAGCCCCAGTTGGATAGGGAAACCATGTAGAGCAGTAAATAAACCCAAACAAAAATCAAAGTTCCAATGTAGTACTATGACGGTTTACAGTAAACTGTGCACCTGGGTAATAGTCATAGTATTGTCAATTTAGTATATTGTGATATTGCAGGCAGCCATGATTTGTTAACAGTCTTTTCGTCTTTTTCATTTGCAGACACCATCAGCACCACCAACATGTCAAAGTGAGTAAAAAAGGTTTCAGCTCCTCCAATATATTCAGCAGCAACTGTACTATTGGTAACTGGTTCAGGTTAGAGGCTCAATGCTTTTTCAATTCAGTTGTTTAAGGCATTAACTGGCTTTCAGAGAGGAAATGTAATAAACCTATTACTGAATACTATTTAACACCACTGTAACAGTGCTAACCTACACTGTCCCTTCTCTTTGTGTAAATACCAAATGTTAACAATCACTGAATTATCTTGCAACAGAATGTACATTTAAGGTACTAGTTTTATATTGCATAGCATTGCTATTACGTTGCTAAACTCATTTGTTTGAAGTGGGATCGGCTCAGGGCCCAGGCAGGGATCAAAGCGACAAGCCATTCACAAATACCACAGAAAGAAGCTCGGCAGCTCGTGTCGCGACCTTACAATCTGACATTTTAGCAGAGGCATGTAGAGTGTATTGTCATTCCTCCAACACTTCAGGATTATAGGATATGGATAAATCCCGATTAAGACGGATTGTATCGGCTTTGATCTTGGGAGGGAGGTTTAGAAGACAAAGGAAAAGTTTTACGTTTCTAAGCCCTCACCGGGATGAGGCAAACACCACCGGAGGATTACCTGTTTGTTGTGCGGATGCATCCGCGGAGCAAAGGGATTGAGATTAGGCTAGATTAATTAGTTACCAAGTCACATTCAACAGTGCCTGTAACCAGTCTACTCTGCGTGGCCACGTAAGACGAGCTGGAAGCAGAGTTTCAGAAGAGCAGGTAAATAGGTGTCTCGTACGTCTGATGTGAAGAGTCAAATCAGCGCCACGCATTACGTGTGCGAACAATGGCCACCTGCCTACCTGTTACATAAGTGCTATGCTGCGTCCAGATTAGACGATTGTGCCAGCAGGTGCCTTGCCACCCTAAGTACTAATCCATGGTTACAGAGTGGGAGGAGTGGAGGCGGGGTCATCCTATAATTGGAACTGACAACTAACAGCAGAGTGATAGGTGTAAGACATCATGGCCTGAGATAATGAATCATACTTAAATAAAGACAGGAAGAAAATTAGGATTACATTGTGTGGGATATTTGGACTTGGTCCTGAGTATCTTGTGTTTATTGAAATTACCGAGACAATATTGTAATAAATGTACTTTTCTTTTTCCCTTGCTCTGCAGGATTTTCAAGAAGACCAGTGGCAATGGCAATGTAAGTGTCCTCTCTAACGTGGTCATTATGGGGCCCTTCTTGGGCATGGGGAGGAGTGCAATGTGTAGCTCTAGCAACTACCAGAAATAACTCCAAAAATGTTTCTCTCCTTCCCTCTCAGATTGCCTTGTACTTGGGGAAGAGAGACTTTGTGGACCATGTGGATTCAGTGGACGTTGTTGGTGTGTAGCACAATGCTTTTTTATCTCTGTGTGTGTTTGCGCATGCTCACGTGTGCACGCATATGTGTGTCTTTGTGTAATCTAGTGATACTGTCCCTGTTCTCATTTGTAGACGGGGTGCTTAAAGTGGACCCATCTGGCCTTAATGGCAGAAAAGGTACATTTTTCACTGTCTCATTTTTTGGGGGGGAAATTGAATCCAACTTACCCAACACACAGACTAATGTGCGAGGCTATGTCCGTTGCCTTTGCAGTATTTGTCTACCTTGCTTGTGCCTTCCGATATGGCAGCGACGACTTGGATGTGATTGGCATGTCCTTCAGGAGAGACATCTGGGTAAAGCGCGTGCAAATATATCCACCTCCGGGTGGAAACCCGCCCAACACTCCAATGCAAGAGGCCCTGCTGAAGAAAGTTGGAGAGCAAGGATATCCCTTTTCCTTCCAGGTGAGGGAGCATAAAGTATCTCTCATTACTTATCAAACCTCTCACTTGTCCTTCAGTGCAATGCCATATTGATCAACCATACATTGTTTCTTCACGCGCCCTTTCATTTTACAATCATAACGTTCAAATGTATCCATTAGTCTGCCTTGTTCCTTCCTGTTTCAGTTGCCAACAAATCTCCCATGCTCAGTCTCCTTGCAGCCGGGGCCAAGCGATGCCGGCAAGGTACAACCACAGTCCCTTTTTACCTTGTTTCTTTGCTCTCACGCTCATAAGTTACTTTTCCTCTTTTAACGTATAAAACATGTATTTTGCTCGTGTCCTGTTGCAGGCTTGTGGCGTTGACTTTGAGGTGAAAGGCTACGTTGCCAACGAGCCCGGCAATCCAGATGAGGTCATCGAGAAGAAGTATGTACGCTCCCAGTCAAAACATATTGTCAGTCCAGTCTTGCATTATTGATTACCCTCCCGTGCAGCAGCCTGAGTAAAGGAGCAGGAGCAGAGTCCCCTGACTCTCTTTGCTTGTCTTTCTTCCTGGTCTCAGGGACACTTGTCGTCTGATGATTCGTAAAATACAGTTTGCACCAGCTAACACCAATGCCGGACCCAAGGCTGATGTCACCAAGCAATTTATGATGACTGACAAACCAGTTCACTTGGAGGCCTCCCTTGAAAAAGAGGTATGCTGTACACATTTAGCACTACATAATAATGATAAACGCTAGTCAAATTTTTATATTAAATTTGTTATATTCAACCAAATGTATCGTTGCCGCTCTTAGACGTATTACCATGGAGATCCAATCAAGGTAAACGTAAAAATCAACAATGAGACCAGCAAGATTGTGAAGAAAATCAAAATATCAGGTGAGTAGGGGGAAAGCGGTTAAAGGTATAGATTTAAGTTATGCTCTTGTGTTTGTGTGTGAGAGAGAGTGTGTGTGTGTGGGTGTTGGTGTGTGTGTATGTCTGATTCTGACAGAGCTTTTTTTTCTGGTTAGTTGAGCAGTCAACATCTGTAGTGCTCTACTCATCTGACACTTACGTCAAGCCTGTCTGCACTGAGGAGTTTGGGTGAGGCTTTCTTACCATCAAATGTGTCTTATTAGCAGGATTGGAAGCATTTCAGTTTCAATTCTATTAAGTTAGGCAGTGCGTTTTCTGCTAAATTCAGCATTTGGAAATCCTTTCCTATAAAACTGTCTCTTTATTCAAATGTATTTTATCTATAGAATAATGATTGAGAATAAAGGCTCTGTCATTATTACATGAAAACCTGTATTTCAATGCCATACCCAGGGAGACAATAAATGCCAACTCCACGTTCGAGAAGGACTTCCAAGTAACCCCCCTGCTGTCCAACAACAAAGAGAAGCGTGGTCTTGCAGTGGATGGACGGCTAAAAGACGGGGACACCAACCTGGCGTCCACTACCCTGTAAGCCCGTCATAAAGTCTCGCAGCAAAAGCCTTACACTGAGTCCAGGACAGGTTTTCATCCTCTTTATTCTTTGAGTGGTGGTGATATAACCCGCCATTGTGTCATCCACTTATCGTGTCTTAGAGCTAACTATTTCTGTCCTCTCACAGGAGTCAAGGAGAAAAGGAGATACAGGGAATCATTATCTCCTACAAAGTCAAGGTTAATTTGATGGTGTCCGGCGGAGGGTAAGGCAGAATTCAATAGACAGTATTTTTGCATGACGTTTTTACTCTTCATGTCAAATTATGTTGACTAGTATGGATATGTTTTAATTGTTATTTTTGCTCTTTCTAACCGTAGCCTATTGAGTGGCCTAACGTCAAGGTAAATATTGATTTCCTGCATGCTTGGCCATCTATCAGTGTGTTATTGATATGTGAGGTGGGGCTGGGGTTTCTTAAAAATTGATTATTTTATATTTTATTTTCAGTGATGTCACAGTAACGCTTCCTCTGATCCTGATGTCCCCAAAACCTGCAGGCGAGTACACTGCTTTGTATAAAATCGGCCATTTAAAATCTACCTCTGACATGGAACAAAAAAAGCATTGAAACCTTCTGCAACAAAACTGATTAAGATGCGCTGTGTCCTCTCTCCTCTTGATCCCTTCAATGCATCTCATTGCTATACATTGAGCAGAAGTGTAAGTATAACACAGAGGGAGACAGGCATCCCTATCACTCTGACATGTATCCTGTCTGTGGCTGTGATGTGTGTGGCTCACTGCTGAGGCTTTGCTCCTGTGTGTTTGTGTATTTTCATGAACCACAGCAAAGTGGAGTAAAGGCGTCTTTAGTTCAAGTGAGGTCACCTCCAATGCAATAACTCTCAGGGTGTCCACTTCTTCAGGGGCCACATGTCCTTTCCTTGAAATATAGATCTAATTCGAACAGTGTTGTTAGGTTTACCTTGTCACAAAAATAGGAGTATGATCAAAGTGACTGGTATCTACATAAAGAGGTATATATAAGATCATATGGTATGGTAAAATAAACATATAAGTGATATGATGGCCCTTGAATGAGTGCAGGTGTAGCCATCGTAGAAGATCCACTTCCTGCTACATTGTTGTCGCATTGTTGCTCCACCCTCGAGAATAATTGTTTGGATGATCCTGCAGTACTAATGTACGATGTATGCAGATTTGGGTAACTTGTACCATGACTATTACTGTACTTACTAGACTGTACTAGATATATATGCATATTGTTTCGCCAAAAAAAAAGCAGTATGTAGCATTTGCATTTTAGCAATTTTATACTTGCCTTTGCTTAACAATGCCATACATACATATAATCTGATGCAGCACATTCCACAAGATATGTTGGTTTGATGTTGGACTCAAAGAAGCAGCTGATGTTGTTGTTTGTCCATTTCATGACCCCAGAGCGGATATCAAACTTGAATAGGGTTCCCCGTGGAGGGATCAGAGGACCAGAGAAGGAAAATCAACTCACTGACAGAGAACAGAGAACACAAAGGAACTCACCACCAACGAAGAAAATAAATCAAAGAATCACTGCAGTTACTACAAACACTGTCTTATTTCTTCCACCTGTATGTTTCTCTCAGGCGTTATTGTCAGAGCTATACCACTGAAACTCCGAGCAACATTTCTCTGACTGGGACCTGCCGTCATACTTTGAAATATGAATAGACATTTGGCGTATATGTTTTCTTTTACAAAGGAAATGTCCCGTATAATAGAGTGTATACATTTTCTTTTTTGCATGTGGTATAAATACAAAGCAGAAGAGCGCCATTTCTGCATTATCTGTATTGCTGTGTCATTAGGGACATGAGAGAAAATGACAATGTATAGCTGCGGGATGAATGCCCTAGAAAACCCCTAACTGTGAACAGAAAAAATAAACACATTGGTTCACTAATTACACCCTTATCTTTGTGTATTTTGCTCAGCATTTCTGTATCAACACTTTAAACAAATTAAGTGTTTAATTCCAAAAATGCCAATTTGGGGACAAAAAAACGGCCTGATATTCATTGCTCAATATTTCAAAAACAAAAGTGAATATATCATTTAAGAAATAGTGGGTTTTACTTCCATGTCAGCCATAAGTTTGTCAGAGGCAGTGTCACATTTCACAATTGGTAGATATATCATGTGAACACTCAACTTGAACTCAAACGTTGCTCTGAATTCATAACCATGCAGCTAAAGATGAAAACATATCATGTAACCATTACCGGCTCTGGCCCGGTTATGTTTGCCAGGCCAGAGCCGAGTGTGCCCACACGTAGCCAGAATCGGCCCGACTATGCTGGCTACCTGGGAAGTAGCCTACTCGTGTATTTAACTCAACTGTACAATTGAATCTGCTCTCAGCACATCCCATTGTATTGCACTAAGAGAAGTGACTCAACAGACAATTAACAACTTGGCATTGTATTCAACGTGAACGCTCAGTGCGAAGGAGAGTCTCATTAAGTGCGACGTGCAGTTCAAGTTCAAGTTCATTTATTTATACAGCCCTTCATCACAAGCATGTCTCAAAGGACTTTACAGAAAATGAGCCCAACTAACGTTATTTCTAACTGAGCAATAATCAATAGTTTAAATAGTTGATGCATAACGTTACACATATGGAACGAAAAACAATATTAAAAATTATACTTTTCAGGGGAAATGGTCGGTGGAACAAGCAACGCAAAAACCTGGACATTTAAGGAATTCACGTGAAGAAGCCACAATGCGAAACGCGTAGTTCAATCCAATATTTTATATGAATTCAACTAAAAAGCAGGATCACACAGGACCACAACCTCCCACCTCTGCACCTGTGGATCCTCTTGTCTCCACATCAACCATCACACAATGCTGTAAAAGCTATCCTTGGTGAGGGCGAAGAAACTGCTCTTAGGGGGGAATCTAGAGCTCTCGGCGGTGTGGCCACACTGGGTGAGTTACAGACACTGTTGATATGAATTAGACAAATAAAATTAAGTAATATGTAAAAGAACAATTATACTATTAAATGTGACAAAGGTAAAACAAGAGAAGATGGGAAAAGGGACCCAAAAAAGGAGAAAATATATTGTTGCTATTATCCTTTTTTCTTTCTTTTTTCAATACAGATGGAACTAAGCCCCAAAAGACCAAGAAGAAAGGAAAAGTCAAGGCATTTTTCCATCATCTCCGGAAGGCGCTGACATATTGCATCAACACCCCCAGACTAGGATCCTTGAGTTACATTATTGTCCCTTTATCAAACAAATAAAACTGTGAATTTAATTTCTACTGTTCATACAATATCTCTTACTCTTACTGAACGAATAGGAGGGTGATTACTTATCAGCTGATAATTTTCATCAGGAAACAATGGTTGAATTCATGTTCTGATACAGTATACTGTAGAATGTGTAAATTTTCAAAATATTGATAGGGTTTCAAGTTAAATAAAGGAAAAACAATTTCAATACCTAGATGAGGAATTATGATGAGTGTCCCCAACTCACATATTACAGCCTGATGAGGCCACATCGTGACTCCAGTGGAACGGTGTTTCATCCAGACGGGTAAGACTTTCCCAGAGAGGAGGGCAACCTAAGGCGGGACATATCACCACTTGGAGTCTAAAGATTGTTGTGATGCTTTTGCAATTATAAGAAAGAGGGGATTGTAAGATTCATTCAATGAGACAAACATATTTTATAGGTGATAAGAACCATTTAGGCCTAAACTCTGAATACAGATGACACCAGGAGGTAGCGAATAACCAGGATGTGTGGTGAGGGACTATCAAACCAATTCAGATATAGAATGGAGTGGAACCGATGCTGCTGTGGGTGAGGTCACAGATAAAAGGTCGAAAACACTATAAGAATGGAAGTTAGTATATAAAGGGCTTCAGTTCCGTCAGATAGTTTGGTCTGGGTTCTTTTCCTTCTTGACATTGTTTATTTAGAGCCGACTAAGATCCATCATGCAAAAAAAAAGAAGGGTTGGATCAGATACGCAGCCATTTACTTCAATGCAGCCTGCTCCACTGGTAACGCACACAGCACATTTTGAGATACAATAGATTCTATTTGTGTCAGACTACGCAGATCTTTGTTGTGTATCTGAGACATATACATGTATATGTATAAATAACAAGATTTCACTGAAATAAATGTTTGAGTTAAACAAACCAACAATGCTATCAAAGCTCAAACTAGATATGCTACAATTGCTAAGTATAACGACTTGAGTTAAAATGAGCAAAACTAGCAGTGGCGTGTCGTGACTTTTCCGCTAGGTGGGGCGGTCAGCACGTCAGATTATCATTTTTCTTTTTTTTGCTTAGTCCCCTAGGATTCATCATTCTAGCATTTTCATACTAGTCTACTTCCAAACTTCTAATACATTTCAGAAATAAAAACATTTGAAACAGTTGAATAACAGCTTATTTCAGCCACGACTAATCAAGTTTCACAAAGCAATCGAATTTCCACCCGCAAACATCATTCGCAGCCATATAAATCTCATTCAATTAATAACGCAAAAGTGGGAAAGTTGCCAACAAATAGATGTAAATATTCACACCAGTACACTGAAAGTGTCCCACATTAAATGATTAATGAGAAAAAAAAACTAACGTTAGGCCTATACAGTATTTACTTACGGTCTCATAACCGAAGCTTAACGTTACAGTACCAACGTTACACGTTAAGCGATAAGCGTTTGGAAAACATCAAAATACATTTCACTGGCCCCTTCTGATTGTTCGAAGTGCATATAGGGCAATAGATTCAATATTATTTCAGTTTCTCTGCTCCAAGCCAAGGCTACTCCCTAGAGGAGCTACTCACTTATAGTTGGATTTGCCCCGTCGTTCTTTCAAAGATGCGACTCTGGCCACGTAATCCAAGTTCATATGTTCCACAAAATAGTCAATAATCCTTGAAAGT
>OMOT01036426.1:0-16734 GCA_900312575.1 Acanthochaenus luetkenii
CTTTTGGTCGCCGTCCACAAGCTTGTGGCTTTGGTTGAATCTTTGACCGCTTCTCTTGACAGAATTGGAGCAGTTCAACTAAATTCATTGTCTTTCTGACAGACTTGTTTCTTCAGCACAGTCCTCATGTTCTCGATGGGGTTTAAGTCAGGACTTAGGGAAGGCCGTTCTAAAACCTTAATTCTAGCCTGATTGAGCCATTACTTTACCACTTGTGATATGTGTTTGGGGTCATCCAACCTTCTGATGATGAGTTTAGATGTAATCCTCCATTATTCCATCTACTACTACAGAGCATAATACTACCACCTGCTTGACGGTACAGTATGTACACAAGTCCACCTCGCCTAATGCCTTCGGAGCGTCTGCATGGCTCATCCTGTTATTTCCATATGATGTCCTCCAAATACTATAATGAAGCGGATGGCTACTATAGAACCATAAATCAGGAAGGCTAGTGCAAAATCAGGCTACTGTTTGTCGGGGCAGAGCGCAGCCCTGGAGTTGGTACATTTATAACATTTATTAAAGAAAAATGTCAATTATAAAGTTTGATGCCAAGAAGCGCGTTGCTGCGCAGCGACAGTCACTGGAGACACCGGAGCGCGCTCCTCTTGATGGATAACGGGGGAAACCCCACTGAGAGGCAGCGTGTGTGAGGAAGATGAGACTGCTGTGGCTGACCAAAGTGTCCTAAATGTGCCTTTTTGTTTTTGGAAAGCGTGAAGCTTAAAACCCATTCAACATTTCACATTCATTTGATTTGACTGGAAAACACATGACAGTATTTCTCTTGGGTATCAGAGGACGAAGACGCGCCACCAAGCCATTACGCATCATTCCTTTTATAACCTTGTGATATCGAAGGAACGAGGCTGTTTGGCGTCAAGTCTCAAACCAATTTTAATTATTTTTTAAACATCGATTTGAACTTTATACTGGTCCTGTAGCCTCCTAGCGCGTAGCACTGTCTTTCTATTCATGTGGTGCTTTTATTTATTTTAGGACATCACAATGCCTCGTAGAATCATGACTATAAATGTGAATCGTAATTGTTAATGATACAAATATTTGCATATTTATTATTATTAAATTGTCCCGGAAACTTCGTAAGTGGAGTTAAGAAGACATTTCTCTTTCTGAACTCAGTTCCAGAATGTGGCCCAGTGGCCCTAAACATTATTCCAAGGCCACTGCTGCATTCTTAAGGAAGAACAAGGTGACTGCTGCAGAGGTCAAGTATGTCACCCGACCACAACCCTATTGAGGCCTGTGGGGACAAGTTGAGCAGCATCAAGGTCGTCCTCCAGGCGTGGAACCGGATCGACGGGACAATATGTTGTGAAGTTGTACACTCGATGCCAAGGAGGGTCAGTGCAGTACTTAAAAGTAATGGAGGACATACTAAGTACTAGAATATTACATACAGTATAGAATTTAATCAAGGGTGTACTCATTTGAGCAACCCTTGCTTTAAGCAAAGTTGCCTATTTTAGTTATTGATGACATCTTTCTATGTTATTAAGTATATATTGTACATCCAATTGTATTGGTGATAATTTAGAAATACATCTATGTTCAGAGGTGGTGTACTTATTTATACTGTATATGGCCATTGTAGACTTGTTAATGTGAATCCCATACCTACTGATATTTTTACTTTTGTATTACGTTTTGTTTATATATGCTTACTATATACGTAGCGCATATTTCAGAGAGAGAGAGAAAAAAATCTATATCTCCAGGGAATGTGTTCACAAGGTTTTCCCTCTTGTAACTTAAATTAATATTCTAATCTGAAAATCATCAGCGATAGGAGGCCTAACTAGAATTTTCTAGAACAGTTTCTTTTGAAATGGAAGAGTTTGGGTTGATGGCCTGATTGACTAATCTGCGACAAGACAAAAAAGAAAATAAATACTTTGCTTGTTTGAACCTGTCAAAGATGCGGATGAAAAACGACCGTCATGGCTTATAGCATCCGGTTGACTCATTTAGAAGTAACTTAGCAGCTGAAGTTAATAGTTGCTGTTTATCATGTCAGTCAGTCAAGTGGTTTCATCGGCTAGTTGCTTTGTCCACTCAAACCCAGTTTGAGAACGGGTTCATTTTGCTAGAGGCAATAACCATATAGGGAACATACTAAGTGAGGTCATGCCTGAGCTCCATCAGAAACCACTGCAACCGGCTGCAGCCATGGAACCTGTAGGGTTATCTGCTGCTAAAACCAGTCCCAAATGTTTCAAGCCCAATATCACACAGATGGCCTATAGCTGAGATGACAACCAGACAAGAACCACTGTGAAACAATACACTAACTAGTTAACATGAATTGATAAAGGCTTAATCAGACAAACGTGTCCTTGGTGTGCTGTAGTTGTCTGTTGGGCTACTTTAATTGTCATGTTAATTTGAACCTCTTTTACTGCACAACATTGAATCCAATGTTACATTACATAACATTGTGGTAACGCTGAAACTGTAGTTGAACCTTCATCCAACCAGGCTAAATCAACATAACAATAAATAATTCATGAGGCGCCGGCCCCTTATTCGTCCAAATGGGTTTGGTCATGGCATTTGTTCGTGCACACAAACATACACATATAGTTCGGCTCAAGACAAAAGCATACAGGTTGCTCAAATGTCACTGTGGGTGACCAACTCCTCCACAGCCGCAAGGTTGCACCGAGGCTGCAGCTGTGGACAGCCCACCTGTCAGAGCTCGACCACAACAGGATTTATGCACAGGACAGTCTCTAGGATCCTATATGCAGTTATGAATATTCATGGCGCACCTATGGCCGTAGGAGGATCTGTCTTCTTTAGGGTCCAAGTTGCACGAGCTGAGCAACATCATTCTCAACGCGGGGGACGATTTGAACAGGTAATGCTATATGACATTATATATTACAACTGCGAACTTAAAATGAAATCTATAGGCTAAATGTGCCAC
Organism: Acanthochaenus luetkenii; assembly: GCA_900312575.1. NCBI lineage: Eukaryota > Metazoa > Chordata > Actinopteri > Beryciformes > Stephanoberycidae > Acanthochaenus > Acanthochaenus luetkenii. The sequence goes on from OMOT01036426.1 coordinate 2,957, forward strand.
AGCAAAGAACCAACCAGCGGTGAAAGATGCCTTTGAAGGAAAACACCACCTGTTTGTAGCTAATGACACAAATTTCATATTGATTAAGAAAAGCAGAAGCTGCGGACAAGGCGCAAAAACCATATGCATACTTTTTTATTATTCATGTTGACACAGTATTTGTATTTTTGGCATCTTATATTATCTAATAGCTACACTTTCAATCATATCTGGTTCAGTTGACTCAGGCGGCACTAAACTGATGACAAAATAAATGCTGTGTTGAACATTTTAAAAACTGCCTGAACATGAAGAATGAGAGTTGGGGTGGAATTTGTTTGTGTTATTGTTATTAATAGTCACGTTGGATTTTTTTTCTTCTCTTAACTGCAGAAAAGGACTGAGCCCGAGCCGATATTCATGGATCAACATCGCGTACAGTTTACATGATATATACGTTTAAAAGAAGCCATCAACAGGCTCCTTGCTCCACAAACAGGACGCTGAACCAACAAATCATAAAGCTTGGACCCATTTGTCCAGGCGTACCGTTTATTAGCAGGTTGTGATTCACCCACAACTGAACGATAACACCACCCAATCGTTATTTGTGACGCCACCCTGTGAATGCAAACGACTACCTTTGTATTCCTCGTTTCGTCAGACGAGATGGCCGACCACTCCCACCCAGTCCGAAATGTGCTCTATAAAAAGAGTGTCCCCCTCCCAGAGGATGTGCCCAAGGTCCGGGGCTATGACTTCAACCAAGGGGTGGACCACCGAGCTCTGCTACAATCCTACCTCAACATGGGCTTCCAGGCCACTAACATGGGTTTGGCTATGCAGCAGATCAACAGCATGGTGAGACGGGTGGTGAACAAGGGAGAGCTGGGGGGGGTGGGGAGTCAGAGTATGTTCCAAGTTTCTTTTACCCCAGATGCTGCAGATGGCACAGGGTCTGCACGCACTCTTTATTTACTGAGCACAGTGCATAATATACAGGCAGTCAGAACGCTCTGTGAATGCGTATCAATATATGTTATTAAGTCATTATTCACGATAGTTTGGTTGCTCTGATAAATCCAGTAGATGCATGCTTGCAGCACTTCTCGATTTTCATGATCTTTATCAGTTTGGTTTCGTACGGCGGTCTTTCTTTGCCATCCACTCTGCATCCACAGATACAGAGGCGTCTGGAGCCGGTGGAGGCAGTGAACGGAAGTGATCAGGATGTCCCCTCAACCTGCCCATGCCAAATAGGCTGTACCATCTTCCTAGGTTACACCTCTAACCTCATCAGCTGTGGAGTCAGGGAGAGCATCCGCTACTTAGCGGAGCACAAAATGGTACAACCTGCAATACTTTGGATATACAATGAAATGCTTTAACATATAGGGGGTGGACAAAACTACAGGAACGATACACTATACACAAAAACACGGCGTGAGCAAGCACAAACCTGGACCCCTGAGCAATGAGTGAAAAGTAACCTGGTCTGATGAGTCGTCTTTCTCCATCTATATCCAGCTGGAGAAAGCCAAAGAATGCCTTCAACCAGTTTCCAGCTGTTAAACATGGTGGTGTGTCTGTAATGGTATGGGCAGCCAACTCATGGGAGTCATTAGGTTTGATGTTTGCTCTGCGTGGTTAAAATATATAATTTAGGCCCATCAAGGGTCCCTTATTAGATAAGAAGGGTCAAAGGTGGCGCTATGGCAATTACAAGTTTCATCTACAATATATCCAGCCACTCTGAAATGCCTCTCTGAATAATGAAAAAAAAACAGATCAAGATAAAGGTCTTAAATGGTCGATTGATTGTGTCTTACTTCCCTGTAGAGCCTTAAGTTCCTCCAGTTTTCCGGTAGTGCTGCTCTCCAATACACACTCAAGGCCCAAAGCAAGCTCAAACGGCTGAACCCAAAAAGCGATTGAAACACATAAAACACTTTCAACACAATAACACTCACACTGCAATGGGACCTGCCTACATCCGATTATCCATTGCCTGAAACTTGCGTATATTGCAATATAAGACATGTTATTAAGTAAGTAGTGTGAGCTGCGCCGCTCAAATACTCTGATGCTGCTGCATTCATGTCAAATCATATTTTCTGTCAATGTAAATAACGCTTTCAAGCTGAAGCAACGAAATCCCGATATAATGTGAACGTGGCAGAAAACTGGCAGCCAACAAAGTAAACAAGGAAGTGTGTTAGCAACACTAAACAATACATAAAACCCTTGATGACCCTAAATTATTGATATTGCCTTTTGGCTGATCCCGCAATTGCCATTTGCGGCTGTATTGTTAGGTGTTTCTGTTATTTTGTCCACCCTCTGAAGATTTTCCTACTGCAATAACATGAGATATTAGGTACAGAGGAATGTAGTCAAATATAAAGTCAAAGTGTTTTATTTATCAAGTGCACAGTATGACACAAGGTCATTCTGAGCAGTGAAATTCTTAGGACGTGACAAGCAACAACTACGTAGTGGCATAAGAATTAAAGTAGAAAATAATCACACGAAAAAAAGAAGAATAGGTAAACAAATCAGGGCAAGAGTAGCAAAAATATACTCAACAGTCAAAAATTTGCAGCAATTCCTGAGCCAGAAAAGATGGGGAACATATACAGCAAGAATAAAAGTATAAAATATGATAAACATAAAGAGCACCGATGTATATGTACGTTAAACGGTGGTGATGTACAGTTAATGTACATAGGGAGTGACTAGAGCATACATTGGGGTGATCAAGTGATCAATGTGATCAATGTGATCACTAATGTTGTTGGTTGAGAAGCCTGATGGCCCGGGGGGGGGGAAACTGTTAGTGAGTCTGGTAGTCCGTGCCCGGATGCTCCGGTACCGTCAACCAGACAGTCCATAGCCTGGGTGGCTGTAGTCTGAGTGGAGTGCGGAGCCATTGTCAGTGCGACCTTCTCCTACGGCGCACCGGTTAGTCTTACTCCACTCCACAGTCATTGGATGCTGTCTCGTATACGATATATACAACCATCTCTTTTCTTGCTCTGTGTAGGTGGATGTCTTAGTGACCACAGCTGGAGGCATAGAGGAGGATCTGATCAAGTGTCTGGCCCCCACCTACATGGGAGACTTTGCCCTGTCTGGCAAGGACCTGTTTCGACAGGGCATCAACAGGTCAGTGTTAATATGGTGGACAACCATATTCATTAATATTGGTTTCAAATAATTGAACGACTTGAGGTACGGCAACAGTAAATTAAGAAAATAATATTTGAAACGTCTTCAAGGATGGTAGGTTTTAGTGATCCGTCATGTTACTTTCACTCTTTTCTTTTCTAATTTGTTTACAACGTATAACCAAAATGTTGACGCTAGTGTTATAATAGCTTACTTTGCCACCATTCTTGTCTCGTGTGTCACCCTGGGTGTAGGATAGGGAACCTTCTGATACCCAATGATAACTACAGCCTGTTTGAGAAATGGCTGCCGCCCATCTTGAAGCAGATGCTGCTGGAGCAGAACACTCAGGTGGGTCGGAACATCTTGAACCTCTGTATATATGATGCCATGTGAAGCCTTGGACACTTGGAGGGGGCGTGATTGGGAGGAACGGCCTCCCTGATCTGGTGTGGTGACTTGCTATTGGACTTCTGTGCTAGTCATGGATTGTCCATAACGAACACCGTGTTCATGCATGAGGATGCTCATAAGTGTACATGGTACCAGAGCACCCGATATGTTGTCCCGGGGGACTCCGGAGGCAGTTGCAAGGTGCCGACGGGCCCGGAGGACGGCAGCCTCAGCCGTGACAGAGGGAACCATCCAAGCTGTGTACAGCAAGGATGGGACGCTGCTGACCTCAACTGAGGATGTAATCGGGCGGTGGAAGGAACACTTTGGGGAACCCCTGAACCCGACTAACCCACCCTCTATGGTAGAGGCGGAGCTGGAGGACGATGGGGGATCATCATCAATTTCCCTGGCGGAAGTCACTAAGGTAGTCAAACAACTCCATGGTGGCAAAGCCCCAGGGACTTGATGAGATCCGTCCAGAAATGCTGCCGGCTCTGGGTGTTGAGGGGCCGTCGTGGAGGACACGTCTTTTCAACGTTGCCAAGGGAGTGGCAGACCGGGGCGGTGGTTCCCCTGTTCAAAAAGGGGGACCAGAGGGTCTTAAAAGCGACGGGCATGTCAAGTATATGAATGAAAACAGGTTCTAACAGATTTTGGGCTTTCTTCAACAGGGCACAACTATGAATTCCAAACATTTTAATACAGTACGATACAGGAATCAGTCAGGAATCTTTTTCCTTCAATGCACACCCATTTCTATAAGCTGCCATTCATCGTGGCAGGAGAGATGTCCTGATCCTGGCTCTTGTGTCACAGCCGTTTTGATTGTCTCTTCCTTTGACCTCTCCTTCACTCAGGGCGTCCGTTGGACACCATCTAAGATGATCCATCGGCTGGGCAAGGAGATCAACAACCCTGACTCTGTCTACTTCTGGGCCTACAAGGCGAGTCCCGGTGTACATTAGGTTGCCTATAGGGGGACACGCGGCAGAAATGGACTGCAACTGTGCAAAAGATTAGAACAATTCACTCACATTCTTACTGCTTCCTTCTAATTCACCAAACCAGTAGTCAGTGATCCGCATACGGGTCCGTTGTTGACCTGTGACCCGGCGTCTGTTTCAGAATAACATCCCGGTGTTCAGCCCTGCCCTGACAGACGGCGCTCTGGGAGACGTCTTCTACCTCTTCTCGTCTGAGAGCCCTGGCTTGGTGGTGGACATAGTGGAGGGTAAAGGAAACCGTACTGGCGCCAAACTAGATCACCACCAGTTGTCTTTGTGTTACAAGTCGGTCAAACCGCAAATTGCGTTTCATTCCAGATATCTCGAGGTTGAACAACCTTACAGTGGCTTCCAACCGCACGGGGATGATCATCCTGGGAGGGGGACTAGTCAAACACCACATAGCCAATTCCAATTTCTTGGTAACTAGACCTAATTGTGTTTGTTTATTGTGCTCTGTCTCACCAATGATTTCATCATTATTGCATTATCACTCATATGTAATAAGCACATCCTTTTATGTTGTGTTCCCAGTTTCCTTTATCATCTCGAATTCCTCTTTCTCTTTCTCTCTCTCTCACGCACACACACACACACACACACACACACACACACACACACACACACACACACACACACACACACACACACACACACTCTTAAACTGTCTCCTTTGTTCACGTTCCTGCTTTGACACACTATTTCTGTCTCCTTCCAGAATCATGGAGCCAACTACTCTGTGTATGTGAACACAGGTCAGGAGTTTGACGGGTCTGACTCTGGGGCCAGACCTGATGAGGCTGTGTCCTGGGGCAAGATCAGAGCAGATGCCAAACCTGTGAAGGTATCCGTCCTACCAGTATTTTGAGGCTTTTTAGACGAGACGCGAGGCACGGAGGAGCGTTCAGTCTATAATGAACTGCTCCTTCACTTCCTTTCCCCTCGGTGGTGTCATCTCAGTGTGAGACCGAGGCAGATCTGTGGTGCAATGAGCCAAGGGTCCAGTGGGACCAGGACTCCCGGCACTTGTTGAGTGACTGTTTTCCCTTGAAACTGGTTCCCCGAGGTTGTGATACACTGCTCATCATCCTCTCTCCTCAGGTGTTTGCAGATGCCTCCATAGTCTTCCCTCTGTTGGTGGCTGAGACCTTTGCGTTCCACGCTGACGAGCTGATTGCTGGCAAGAAAAAGGACTGAATAGACGCCACCTGAAATCCTCTATTAGAAACAACAACCAACTTTGTTTTTCTCTCTGTCTTTTTTCTTTTTTTAAATCTCACTGAAGATATGGGTTTGTCATTCTCAGTGCTTTTCTATTCAAAACGTGGCCAACGTCTTATGACTTGGTACCGGCATGGGTATTTTTCCAAAGACAGTGTGTGCAGAATTTAACCAGTTTCAGCAGGGTGTATTTTAGTTTGAGAACATGTGTGTGTGTGTTCACTACAGGCAGAGCGGCGGCGTACTTGGGGTCATGGTTTGTTACGTTTATGGGTACAGTAATTGCATTTTGCGTGTTTGGTAAAACATTCTCATTTTCACTTTTCATTTGGATAGATTTCATGGGAAATTGTATTGCTTCAATCTATTCTTAAGTGCATATTCATTTATATGTATTCATTGTGCTTTCTAGAGATTGAGACACACCGGTGTTTTGGGGTGATTTGATAAAATAAGCTGATTTTAAAATTAAAGGATTCTGCTGAAATAACATACAGTATCAAAAATGTGCTCAGTCGAGCGCAGGCCTCCGCCAGGGAAGGTATCCAACGTATACAGTTTGTCTTATACTATTCTGTAATTCCTTTGATTGTTGTTCAAGTAGATCTTTAGTTTGGCTCATTTTCTGTAAAGTCCTTTGAGACATGCTTGTGATGAAGGACTATATAAATAAATGAACTTGAACACAAACTTCAATTGCAGGCCATTAATTACACAGTAATGACGGGAAATAACTAAGTAATATCCAAGTAAAATAAATGCAATAACTAGTTATAGCATTAGAATGACTGGTAATTACTGAGTAATATACCATTTACAAATAAAGGTGGCGTCTGCTAAATGCTGTAATGTAATGTAATGTACCAGTAATTGTATTAGATTTGAAACTACCACACAGAGAGGTGCTGGAGGTGAAGGATAAACTAGTTCAAACAGGAAGAAACACACCGTCTGTCTCCATTGGTTTATCTTCCACAGAGGGGAGGGACATTCAGTACAGAAAGTGCCAGTGTCAGTGTCACTAGGTTTTTGTTAGAAGTTTTCCTTTTGTAGACTAGATTCTACACTATATTTGATTTGACACCACTGTTGGTCCTTCCCCCTTTTTCTCCCCTATGTATACGGTTATGTATATACTGTACAGTATATAGGACAAATGCCTTTAGTGATGAGACAGAAACCCCCCAGCTTGCTGTTACATATTCTTACAGTGATTGGAGGGACGTATTTTTAATTAGCAGCTAGCGTTGTCAAACCAAGACTGGGCTTGGTTATAAGTTAGCTAGCAATCTAACAAACTGGCTAGTTGCAATAATTCTATATTCCTGGTTATTTTCCTTTCTACAAAACAGACGAAGATTGCTACTCAGTGAATCGTCGTACAAAACCTAACGTTACATGAATAGAGCGGTATGTGTGATGAGTAAAGTTGATTAGCTAAGCAATGTAGCCTTATCTATATAGCGAATTGTAGGCAAGATAGCTCACGTTAGTTTGTCGGTTAGCCTTAGTTAGTCATTAGTCATTCTAGTATTATTTTAGCGTAGTGTATTAAAAGACATGTAGCCAGCAATGTAAAATAGGGTTGAGTTAATGTTGGCTTACAATCCATAAATTGGTGGTCTGGTGCTGAGGGGAGAAAGAGTGATGTCAGAAGTGCGGGTTAACGTGGAAGAACAGGAGGCAGGGACGGAGAGAGGGAGGACAGACGGTGTCCTGGACGGATCACCTCTTGACCCTGTGAATCCCCACACCAGTGAATCTCCCAGTCCTGACCTGCAAGGGTAAGGCTTCCTGTCACTCCCTTGTCGTCCTCGTTTAACTGAAAGTTCACAAGTCGTTATCAAGTGAGTCTCATTTGTCCCCATTTTCGTATTTCTTCCAGTTTTCTGCTGGGCGGTCGCCCCTCCTCAACAGAAGGTAGCCCCTCTCCTGCTGAGGGCAGTGGCTTGTTGTCGTTGCCATGGGAGATGGTGACCCACATTGCCTCGCACCTGCCTGCTCAGTGTGTCATCACTGTGCTGCCAAAGGTCAGTTTAAACAGTAGGCAGATGGGTTCTTTTTATTCTTTTCAGTTTTTTGGCCCATCACTTCCATCATAGCTCTCGTTTGTCAGTGGGATTGTACTTTTACCACGTCTCTCTATTTTCAGGTGTGCCACGCATTGGGTAACGTGGGCAAGGACAACACAGCTTGGCAGCCCGCAGGCTAACAGGCTCCAGAGCTGGCTTCCCGGTGGGGCAGAGGGAGGGCTTTGACTGGCCCAATGCTTGCCTGGAGATGGAGCAGCTGATCACCTGCTGGGCAGGCCAAGCGGACCTTGTGGCCAGGCAGGGACAAGAGGATGAAGGTGAAAGGCGGAGAGAGGGGCAGCAGCTAAGGGCAGGGGAGGAGGGGCAAGAAGACGCAGAGGGGCCGGAAGATGGTAGAGATGATGTTGTAGAGGGTGTCGGTGTGGCAGCGCAGGAGGTAGCCTTTGGTGTTGATGAAGTGATGGAGGTGGCGTTGGAAGGCGAGGATGGTGAGATGCAGCCGAACATGGGTAGGGACCCACTGGCGAGATTGAGGGAGGAGTTGGAAGAGAGGCTGGAGGAGGCTGCAGCAGCAGCGTTGATGGAGGGAGCGGGGGCCAGAGAGTGGTGTTTGATGCTGTAGAGGGGATAGAGGGAGCGGTTGACCTCCAAGAGGACTTGGCAGACCCCAGGCATCTGGGTGATGGAGGAGAGGTGGAGAAAGTCAACCACAGAGAACTCCAAGCCCACCCCCAGCCCTCGAGTGCATCTCCCTAACCTCGGGCCCATTGCCCAGGTCAACTGCTGGGGGGAGGGGGGTTGTGCCACAGGCCAGGTGGATGTACTGTGGGACCTGCAAGTGGGCTCAGTGCCGCTGCTGCACACTTTGGGAGGGGCTTGCCTCTGCTGGCCTCAGGGGGCTTTGACAGCACGGTGAGGCTGTGGGACCTAGAGGCAGGAGAGCCGCCTGTCCTGTCAGACAGACGTTTTGCTGGCTGGTAATTTGACAAGAGGATCAGCATGTATGACACCAGAGGTGAGGGCGTTTTGCAACTGTCTTTGACATGTCCTTTATATTTAATATGCATTTCATTGAAAGACTGTACAAAATGTGCTACATAAAGGTAATTTGATTGAATGATAGAGAGGTGACATTTTTATCATTATTAGTTCTTGCAAACTTCCGAATTCATTGGGAAATAAATTATTAAGACGCATCACATCAGGTTTCTGAGGTTTGTTATGTCATAAATCTGTTCCATAGCACCTGAGCCCCTGGTGAAGAGCATTCGTGTCCATAGTAACGCTGTAATGTGCCTGGCTGCAGATGACAAGTACATCATCTCTGGGAGTAAAGACTGCACTCTGGCCCTCTATGACCGCAGGGCAGGCAAAGCCCTGAAGAAACTCCGGGTAGACACACACACACTCTGACACACATGCAATATCTTTTATGTATGTTTGTGTGCATGCATGCTGATATACACCTAGATTGACTTCAACCCCCCCCCAAAATCCCTCTATCTCCAGCTGAGCTCTTCTTACCTGCTGTCCATGAGCTACAGTGGCAGTGAGATATGGGCAGGAGACAACAGGGGCATGCTCCATTCCTTCTCCATGCAGACGGGTGTCTTGCAGCCCCTGTCCCAGTTTGATGTGGGACACACCTCTCTGGTCACTGGCATCCACAGGTCCCCTGGCAGCCTCTACACCTGTTCATCTGATCGTACTGTTAAGGTAGGGCGCTGAAAACTCCTTATTTCACTGAATGACCTTTGTGTTGTTTTTATTTTGCTCTGCTTTTGGATGTTCTGCAGTTGTTATTTATTCACAGCCTTCTTTGATGATGTTCGACTGTCTTGCAGATACACATCCCTTGTGCGCCTCCAAGGACACTGTGCACACTACATCACCAAGCTGGAGTCAATGGGGTTAGTGTTATGCCTTGTACCATATTGTATGGACAATTAGAAGTTACAATTGTTTACCATTTGAAGATTATGAAAATGATATTGAAATATTTTACTTTATTTGACCAGGAATGTCACTTATGAACAAATTACTTTATACCAGGGATGCCTGGCAAGAAGAAATTCATGACTTGAGGCAGAAGGGGATAAAATAATTGACAACCAAAAACAATGATAGTAATAGACCATAATAAAAACCATAATAACCATAATAAAGTGAACATAAGCACAATTAGCACAAAAGGGCACAATCAACACAATATAAATTATTGTGTGGATGGGAAGCAGTTGTCTGTGATAGAATGTCCATGATAGAGGTTTTTTTCTTCTTCCAATTGTAAAGATATTTATAGTCCATTCAACAGGTTGCTCTGCATTCTAATAGTTTTCTCTCTGTTTCTCTCTCTCCCCCCCCCCCCCCCCCCATCCCTAGTTGAGGTGAATGCTGGAGTACTAGCAGTAGCCTCTGGGACTTATGTGTGGAAGTGTGGAGGCCCCGAAAATGAATGACCCAAGACATCCCTAAATTAAGTGGAAAGACTTTACCACAACAGATGGAGACAAGACCTGATACACATCCACATTGTGCGGACATGGGACTGACAACTATAGACTTTCATTTCCCCAGCAGGGCCTATCTGAAAAGGCCTTAACAAATGAACATGGAAAGGAAACGAAGGAAATGAGAGTTATTTGGTTGCACTACCGAACACAAATGCAAAACATGTCACATCACCGTGCAGCAGCATAATGTTGCTGGCGATATTTGATCTGAATGTGTATCACCCCATAAGTAAAATGCCTAATGGATTTTTAAAATTATGTTGAAAATAGGCAAAATCTCTGGTAATACTTTGTTCTACAGTTGTGAGGTGGGATTAGGTTTGGGTATATGCAGGTCGCTCGTGGTGGGCCAGTCTGGGTCGAAAGTACAGAACCTTTTTCTTTTTTAAATTACAGTCAGGCCCTGTTAAGAGCATTTACTTAACAACCTGCTAACAAACCACTTCTTCACACTGAAGAAAGTACATGTGTTTTTGTTGATGCTTGTCCCATGCACATATTTTTGATATGTTTGAAGTTTTGTCTCGCCTTTAAAAAAAAGTATTTAAGTTTAAATATATTCAGACAGGGTAGAAGCTACAGAAAGTGGAAAGAGACAGTGATGGAAATATCAAATTTCTCTTTAATGGGACTCCAATCAACAGCATTTGTAACAGCATGTTCGCCAGTTGACTGAATTCATTTACACTAAATGACGTACCAAAAGCATTCCAGACAGTTGGTCTGTCGATAATAGATCACCATTCTTAAGTTACTTGTGCTGTGACAGTGTAAATGCAGAAAGAAAGACCAGGTTAGCCAAGCTCTTTGTGACACATTGATTGTATTTGTAGTCCTATTTATTTGAACACAGTCAACACCGCTAATGAATATGATGTTATTTGTTGGTATGCCTGATCCCACACTGTTCCACTGCCTCAAGAAATCAGTGTGCCTCTTTTGTGTGTGTGTGTGGTGTTTCTAACAATTTATGATGATTGAATTGTAATTTGGTGAAATGTCAGTATAAATCATTTGTGCAATACTTCACAGATGCATATGTCAAAAAACATTAAGCAAATATTTCCTGGGAATTTGTCATTGATTGGCTTGGAATTCTAGTGTCTGAATCATAACCTGGATTTGTTCTTAGCCCTGGCGGCTCGGAATGATTGGACAAAGCAGCTCTTTAGTGTCATCTGGAGCTCAGGTTAAAACTTTACCTACATCACTGGATTAAAGTTACCCAACAATTTCTGAGAGATGAAAGGTTGAAACTAAATATTGAAACTCATTATGTAAAGGGACACTATTCCAGTTGCAAGTCAATAGCGTGTTATGGAGCTGTGGAGGTCCACTTCTTGTTGGACCGTTTTCAGGCTCTACTGGAAAGGTACAACATGGAAATGATTAATTAAAATATCTTCATCTGAATGTTTCTGTTAAAAGTCCCACCATATAAAAACCAACCAGTTACAGTTGGATTGTATCATTAAGAAATGGCTGTGTTGTTATGCTGCCACTGAAAACTTCTACCCTGATGATATTTACATTATTTTAGCTTCAGAACATCCTTCATCTAGTAAGGACCATGTTGGTCCTGCCTGTGTCCTCGGCGCAGTGTGAGATGGGGTTCTCCACACTGAAGAGCATCAAGTCGGACATCAGATCTGCATTAAACCCCAACACGGTTGAAGACCTGATTTGAATCAGTGTAGAGGATCCTCCTCTGGAGACGTTGGACACCTCGGTCTCAGTGAAGAGATGGATGGAAGAGGGACAGAGAGCCAGGAGACCAAGTTTTAAATCCTGGAACCAGGATATTGCGTAAAGCCCCAGTTGTGGCCTATAATGCGTTTTTAAGGCTACTTTCACCGTTACTTGTAAGCCGTACTGCTATGTTTTTATTTATTTATAAAAACATATGTTGTTGGTGCTCCTTACATTTTGGTGGGTGCTCCTAATTTTTGTCAGTGCTACCAAGTGAAAAAGTTCATTTCGAGCCCTGCCATGACATGTCATATATCATACAACACTATACTACACTATACAGTACAATACCATGGAATATTCCATATACATATCATACAACACTATACAACATTACAATACACTATACAGCACCATGCAAAATAAAATATTTTCTTGGACCACAACTTTTTTGTGAGCCGACCAATCACAAGGGAAAAGAGGTAGGTCTACATTACACAGCTAATAGGTTAGAACAACAACAACCAGAATGAACATGAAGTACCAGTAGAAACTGAGCGTGGTTCCACCTGTCTCTGAATGTGCAACCAGTACAGGCATCAGCTGCTGGCCTTAGATGGCACAGTTAGGATGGTTGTGATGGTACAGAAAAGCTACAGAAAAACTCTTCAGTTATAGTTTTCACTGAGATACCTGGTTTAATGTGGTGCCCCACTAGAAACACTAGACAGATCAGACACACACTCTCTCTCCCTCCCCCCCTCTCTCACACACACACACACGTACACTCACTCTCTCTCTCACACACACACACACACCTATGATAACTAGGCTGTTAATATCCCTGGTAACACACCTGTGATAGCTGAAGCTCTGGGACAGATGCTTCCATGACAACAGACAAACACAATGGTTACTGCCGGTATCCATGGAAACCTGTTATCTGATGGCATTTGATCCGGTCTGAAGAATCTCTCTGTTTTGTTTGCTCATGTTGCAAAGGCTACCCTTGAACAGCGTGAATAAATTACTCATTTTGCCCCCTTGGCTGGAAGTGGCACCATGAATCCATGCCAGTACCACAAGTACGATGGACCAGTTTCACCAGAATGAAGAGCGGCCCTTAGTGAAAGGATATGACAATCCCTATTCCTGTTTCGTCGACTTGAATACATCATATTTGTTGGGCCTTTGTATCATGACGCGTCCTGATTTTAAACCACATCTCAGTCGTCCCTTCTTAGACAGGTAGACAGATGTGCCCTGTGTGTTTCACGACACTCTGACCTCTTGTCAGGTGACTGGCGCATACAATCTGTGGGCTTAGAGAACAATATTATTGGCTCCACCTGGTGGATAATTCACAGAAGATATAGCTAAGAAAACTGTAGCCAACCTCTGTTTGCCTTTATTCCACGTCACTCAAACTAATGCATTGAAGTTTAAGAAACAATCTCTGCTCTTCCTCTTCTCCCCCTTCTTCAAGCAAGCAGGTGCGTGTAATGGCCTCCGTCACGGCATACGGGTCGCAGTTAGCCGAGGGGCGGCGGTCCTCAAAGTAGCCTTGCTTTTCCTGGCCGACCTGTCATCTGGATCTGCCACTCCGGCGGAAAAGTAATCGATGCTGGAGGTCTCGTTGAAACCCGTGAGACGTCTTAGGTTGTCCTGGCCTCCATGTGGGTCATACACACGGATATGCTCGGCGGTCTTTCCCGCGGGTGAGCAGACACGGTCACAGTGATAGATCCATGCTGGGAGAAAAGCAGGAAGATGGC
>OMOT01036500.1:2665-13250 GCA_900312575.1 Acanthochaenus luetkenii
GTGGCAGCTGATCCAGCCAGTATACAGAACGACTGGAAAAGAGAAAAGAGACCTAATCAGAGAGAGAGAGCAAGAGCGAGAGAGAGAGAGAGAGCGAGAGAGAGAGACCTACCGGTCTGGATGTCTGAGCAGGTTGGGTTTGGGTCGAGCAAGCTGTTCTGTCCGAGTTGCCATGGATACAGGGGCTGATGGGGTAACAGAGCATATAACCATTGAAACGATCCTTCTTTATAGGCACAAGTTTCCCCAATACTACAGCAATAGAACTTATAACATTCAGTTATTACGGTGTAACTGAGCTTCACAGACACAACAGAACAAAATCTTCAGGCTCAGTAGAAATAGCTTTTGATATAGATTGATGGATTGAATGGAGTAGTTCTGCTACATCATGGGCAGTAAGTACACACCAAACAACACATTGTGTCCAACTTAAAAACGTAAATGTTTGCCATCTTAGCTTACCTGTCGCTGCAGCTGCTCGCTCTCTGGCGCTGACACAGACACCTGGCGGTTGCTACGGTATCGAGTGACGCTCACGGGGTACAGTATGCCGAAGATAGTCTCTTTGAACAATGGATCACTCAGTACATTAAATAGAAATGGCCGTTAACCGACAGGCACTCTCCCTCAAGCATACATAACATCGTAAAGACCATTACGCGCAACGTTACCATAGCGACCAATCTAACGCAGTCTTGCGGTACCCAGGATTAGGGGCAGAGTGTGCTCTCTTTTCTTTCCTCCTCTCAGTTGACTGTTATTGCCACATCTCTGGAGCTAAAGTGTTTGTAGAATAAAGACATGTTGGCTGAAATTTGTATGAGAAACATTTATCATCGCCACTGTAACATTTTATTGAAATAAATGCTTCTAGGTGGAACATACCAAATGTACCATCCTGCCAGCCCAAGAACATCATGCATAACAAAGGTCACCAGCCCCTTTTCTTTGGAACGGCTTGCCTGAGGAGTGTAGGCTGGCAAAATCAGTGTAAAGTGTCGTGTTTAAAGTGTTTAAAATAATGTTTGTGTCTGGCATTTTATTGTGCTCCGTTTCAAACAGTACTATATAACGTTTATTATTTATATATATTAAGCTTATTAAATGCAGTAAAATGTAATAATTCTACAAGACAGAATAAGATTTAAGTGAAATTAAGTGAAGTAAACTTGAACAGCTCAAAACCATTTAAAAACAACACCTTTATTTTCAAAAAACATCTTAAATCTTATAAAACAGCACAGTAAATAATCTACCAAAGCTTTAATAGTCATGATCATAAAGCAACAAGCTTTCAGTATAATACTGTAGTTATTCTCTAAACTAGTATTGCAGGAGTCTGTTATTGTGCTAAGCTAACAATTCTAGTATTGCAGGAGTCTGTTATTGTGCTAAGCTAACAATTCATGTCCCTCTGACATTATCATCACCTGTTACTGCCTTGGTGTCCACACATAACAATAACTGAGGAAAGCACTGCAGGGCACGCAGCTACAGCATCATACCACATTCACAGGCCTCTCTGAAACACACAGAGAACCCCACAGGCAACAGATGGCCTGGGTTCAAAATGTAGTGTTTGGTCAGTATCAGTAACTAACACTTAAAAGGATAACACCAGTGTCGTTTAGAGTTAAAGCCCATTTACGTCTAGTTTACATTTCCCCAAATCATTTTGCAATGCACGCCGTATGCAACTTGATTTTTTAACGTTTACTCATTTCACACAATTTTTAAAATACTAACTTTACGGTGTCAAACCCACCTTGAAATTAACTGCTGTTCCAGCTAACAAAGATGCCTGAAATAAGACTACATGGATGTGACAATAAAGTTTGTAAGGCAACACATTTTGAGGGATTATTTCCTGGCAGACTTCCATTAATAATAATAGTAGTAATATGCGCACTCGTATGGAAACACTCAACTCGGGCACACTGAAATAATGATACAACTGAAACGTTGACAAAACAAAATTAAGGCTTCATGTTTACTGTGATGGATTATATCTAGCTCGGGCAATTGTCAAGTCTCTGGAAGTTGTTTTCATACTGTACAAGAAGGAATGGCAGCAAATGGCTTCGCCTGAAAATGAGCCATGACATCTACGACTGCGTGCAGACACTACCAGGAATAATGTAAAGGAGAGGGGAGACCTAGATGATTTGCACAAACTTTCAAAGAAACACCGCTATTATCCTTTAAGTAACCTGGCAGTACAGTCAATCTCATCTGACTTGGCATTACAGTAATCGAGACGAATCTCCATGCAATACAGATTCCACTGTCTCAAGACACCGGTCTTAAGAGTAGTTTCATTTTCCCTCTGTCGTCTCTAGAGAGAGAAAATGATCCTTGACCTAAAACTATTCAGCTACCAATCATAATCTCCATGATCGCCAATGCAGGGATTTCAGTGACAATACCAGTTCACAGGCATATGTTCATGAGGCTTTGAGCACTCTTATTATAGGATAAGTTCGCTATTTTGGACCGTAGACCCTATTTGCGGACTTTCTACCATGAAACTGACAGAGACCATAATTTCACTGATCAGTTCAGTATTGAGCTTTCTAGAAGTCTATTGGGCAATCATAAATGCTTTGGAAAAACTATGATTAAATGTCCTTTTTTCAGGACGGGAGGCTCAGATTGTATTCTTACAGGTCTCAGTATGCTCTCCTGTGAAATGTAGGCCATCGCAAACCGAATGTTGAGACAAGTTTAATCTTAAACAGAACTGCAACTTCGGATGTCTGCGCTCCTTCTTCAGCCTCTCTCTCTTCTCTTGCTCTCTCTAACCTATAGCCAGTATCGTAGTTTTTCCAAAGCACTTAAGATTGCCCAATAGACATCTATTGTAGCCCAGTGAGAGCCTCTTGTGTCCAGTGCAGGAAGAATGAGGGTGAAACAGTTGAAAAGGCAAGTGAGAAAGGGGCAGAGACGGGTAAACAGTGATTCAGTAGCACCAGGAGAGAGAGTGTGAGTGTGTGGGGTGTGTGTGTCAGAGGGTCTGCACTATGACAGGGTACAGTAGGGACATGTGCTCGGCTCCTCTGATAGGCAGCTTGTGAGTGGTGTAGTAGTGGATGACCTCGGGGATGGTGGAGAAGAGAGCGCTGTTCTCCCCAAGTATGAAATGACCGTCTGCAGACTGAGTGAACTTCATATGCATGAAGCCCTTACAGCTCCTGAGAGAGAGAGGGGGGGTAGAAGAGATTAAACCTGGTTATTTTGACCTCATAAAGGCTACAGTGTGTATTATGACATTTACAGAACTGGATTGGGAGTGAAACCATAGGATCTTAAAAACATCTTACACCTCTATTTGCAATCCATTGTCTGCTTTGTGCCATCTCCGTAAACACTAGACAGTTGCATTCATTCACATTCCTTGAATTAGTTCTATTTTTCAATTGTCGATTCATCTATTCCACAATGGCTACAAATGAAAGCGCTCACTTGGGTGCAATGCGCTCAAATGATTGTGCTTTATCACTCGCTGCTTCAAAACAGTATGGATCTTAGGCTATCAGCAACTCTCAACATACAGATGATTCCTCTCAATGAGCAGATTATTCATACAGCCAATGGGCTGGAAACAAACTCGCAGAGAGCAAAGGGGGGATGGGGAAGGAGAGAGAGCAACACAGATAGTGGGTGGGGGAAGGGAGATAATAGAAAAAAGGTGAACAATAAGACGTTGTCTTAGGGAGCAGATCTGAGATGATTCTCGTACCACCCACAAACCATAACGATACCCAAATGAGGCAAAACTGGATCAGATAATAATTTTGGAAACCATACAGGGGGCAGTGTGACGCACTGGGGCAGAATTCCCATTTAAGAGACTACAATGTTGTTCCAATTACAGCCTGGACTAAGGGGATGCGTCTAATTGATCGGCTATAGCTTACTATTAAACCTAAAGATGGAGGTAACAATGGCTACGCACACACTGCCAGAATTTGGTAGTGGCAACTAAATTCATGAATGAGAGTGAATGCACATATGTATGGTACACGTTGGAGCAGACCGAAGTAAAATGACAAGACTGTGTACTCTAACGGGAGTCACTCTACTCCTCCTATCTCACGATGGCTGTAAATAATGTCTGTAACCATAGTAGCGGTTACTTCAGACCAATATTGCAGCTACCACTGCCTATGTTTTCAGTTTACTTGACACCAGTAACCAGAGGCGACAATTAAACCATAAGGTCTTAATAAACCGCCACCGACTGCAGCATCATATTCTCTTTTTCCACCACATGAACTTGATACTTTCAAGCGACCGCAACATTTGGGTCACCCCAAGACCACAGAACTGGTAGAAGAAACTGCAACGTTGAGGAAACAGGTTAGATAGAACATTTGAGAATCTCTCACAATACTTTCCTCCACCTCTTTAATATAATAATGTTATGTAACACAACGAGTGTTGTGCCTTACGTCACGTAACTAGTTGTCCAGTGTGGTTCTGGAACACACTACTCGGACTAACCACACCAGCACTCTAATTCGGTAGGTAATACCTGAATTTTCCAGGTAGTGAGTACGGTTGTAGAATGCAGTTGTCCCTCTCATTAATAACCGAACTGGGTGTGAACTTAACAGGATTAAGAACTCCAATGAGGAGTGACAGCCATATTTAGCTGCAGTGTGTACATAGCCAATGTGAGACAGGACATACAGGGACAAGCTAAACAAACATCAAACTCCTACAATCCACACAAAGAAGGGGTAAGCCCAGTTTCACTAACTCAGCATAGAGAGGATATGGGGAGAAGACAGAACTGTGTAAGTGAGTACACTTCATGGACATGAGTGGGATATAAATGACTTAATCTAAAAGGGGGCTGGGGTAAGAGTGTGAGCAGAAGTATCTACCTGAGGGAGAGAGAGTAGTTGTTCCGGCAGGTTTGGCTGTTCCTCACCAGGTAGGAGTTTTCCTTGCACAGAGTCAGTAGGGTCTCTGCCTCCGAGCGGCTCAGGGCTCCGTGGTACCACCTGCAGGTGACCGGGGGGAAACATGAGAACAGAAGAGAATATTAATTCACTGATCCATGTGGTGGCATTCATGCTAGCAAGGACTGTAGTTCCTAGTAGGCTAATCTTGAACACGAGTCCTCTGCTTGTCAGAATCATAGACAGTCACTCTACAAATCAAGCCAAACCAAAATGACATTTCTGATTTGGATGAAGGGCAGTATTTGTACTAGAAGAGTATCTCCAACTCTGTTACATAATGTAATAATTCCATCTGTCACTGTTGTCATTGTGAATAGTCAGCTTGCTATCTTGACTCTAAATTATTCTGGCAACTACCGTAATGACAACAATTGCTCAATAAATGATGTATATGAAAAAGAAAGATTGCACATGTACACTTACACTTGTCTCTCCAGTGGTAGAGATGGGTCCACTCTCTCACCCAGGATAAGAGGGGTGTCACCAACCATACGGAGAGTGGCTGAGCCCCCTGCCACTGTGGTAGATGTGGGGCTGGTCCTGGTAAGCCTGGTCTGTTCTGTCTGGGCTCGCGAGCGCTCCCTTTCTGCCCCTTCAAACTGAACTATGGACAGACAGAGAGACGGGGAGAAGCAAAAGGGAAGGAATGTGAGGCATATTTTGTATTTGTTGAAGTCACATAGTGGAACTAAAACAAAACGAGATTCTTGTGGTCCAAGTCCGAGGCACATTAATTAGAGGAATGAATGTGCCAATATACATGCCAGGAATGTACATTCGATCCAGGCGAATGCCAATTTACCTGCTAGAGCTTTAGAGATGTTGTCCTTCTTCCATTCCCAGGGCTGGTCATATTCATCAGCTGGCCTCTCATCATCCTGAGGCAGCCTGCTCTCCCTGCTGTCTACCTGGGCATGTCCACCCTCGACCCCCTGGGGTTTCTGTTGCGACGGTGGAGCAGCCCGGTTGTAGTGATGTATCCTCTCCTCATATGGGTTATCATATAACTGGCCCCCGTCTCCAATCCCAGACCTGTTAGTCATGGCGTTGTGCTGGAGCTCTGCACAGAAAACATACACAAACACACATCCACAACCACAATGGGCCAGTTTAAGTCATTCAATGTGTCATTCAGCAAATGTTTCCTTTGGGGCCGTCAGTGATTCTAAGGGTACAAGCAGGGCTCTAAAGTGCGCAAATGCACCCAAAATTTAAATTGTGCAACCTGGAAATATAATTGTATTGTCTTTGTGCAACTTTATTTTAATTACTTCTTTAAAGCAAGCATGGACAACTCCTCTCCTGTTACCTGTTCTGCTCTAGCCAATCAAACACCAACCTCATTTTACTTACCTCAAATCTGTTTTTATTTGGCTAAAATTAAATCCCCTTTCTGAGGCTTTTTCTCACAAGAAGAACAGTGTGAAACTTGTGTTTGTATGCTCCAACATGCATGCACGTGTTTGTAACAGTGCGTGTTAGACAGTAACTTGACACTAGTTGTCAGAGATGTGTAAAATTGTCCAACACTCAGATATCCCGTGAACATGAGTACAATGCCACTCACGGACAGCATCAACCCTGGTGGCCAGTTTGTTTTTACTCCACAGTCAGGATTTTCTATGAGAACTAAGTTGCTGAAATATGATGTTTAGAGGGCAGAGCATGGAAGCAAAGTCAACAACTGACAGTAGATGTAATGTGTACTATTATTATTACTTTATTATTATTATATTATCTGGCATTCTACATAAATAATTAGTGTTCAGAAATGTTTCCATTTTCCACATCTGGACGTAGAGTATATCCAGAGTCGAAAATTGCAATGATTTTAAAGCATTGCACAGCGAAGCGTGCTCCTTAAATGTTTCAGGGCACACTGACATTTTTGCTGGTGCTCCTACGTTTTGGAGGTTAGGACCAGTGCAACCAAGTAAAAAAGTTAATTTAGAGCCCCGGGTACAATTGAATGATAAACATCTTCTTATTGACCTGAAACGATTCGCTGGGCCTCAAATGGTTCCATGTAGCTGCAGCAATCTGGCGGTGCAGATTTGGGCTCCCGGTCTGGTCCGATTCTTGGGACTGGACGGGCGTCAAATGGGTCAGAGTAGTCTGTATCCTGGTCCCCCACGGCTGGGGCAGAGGGAACCACCTTGGGGGTGAGAAAGAGAAACAAAACAAAAGCCATCTAATGAATTAAGTGGGATAATGTGATGTACTTATCTGTGCCAAGCGGAAGAGCCTGAACAATAACTATGTGTGTGTGAGTGAGTGAGTGAGTGAGTGAGTGAGAGAGAGAGAGAGAGAGAATGCAGAGAATAGGAAGGGAAAAGCGGAAATATGGAAGAAAATGAAGCAAATATAGAAAATGAAGCAAAAGACAAATAAAAACAGTGCAATACTTACACGTTCCTCTTGAATGGTCACGGGACTCAGGGAGATTTTACAGCGACCAAACTCCTGAGAGTCCACTTTGATGAGTCTGTGTTTGGGAGATACCACTTTCACCTGGAACATAAAACACACAAGTAAATCAAACACACTCGCCAATGATTCATGCACAACGCGTGTGCAGTAGCAGTAAGCAATACCACATCAATAAGAAAAGAGTCGGTACTCTCTAAAAGGACATTTGTCTTGGACACATAGTACCTGTTGCACTAAAGAAACACTTAACTCACATAAACTACTGTAAAAGCATGTGGGTCATCAATCAATACATGTTTTATTTAAATAGCCCTTTCTTATACAAGCATATCTCAAAGGGCTTTTACATTGCATCATATTCATACTACACTACACACAAGCACATTTATTTTGCATGTCTTTGGACTGTGGGAGGAAACCGGAGCGCCCAGACACGGGGAGAACATGCAGACTCCACACAGAACGGACCAGGGGAGATCTGTGTCCTACCTCCACACCATTAGGCAGCACTGAACCTAATGCAGGGAAAGACGGCAGACTCACTGCTGCACTGCAGGAACTGTACGTGCCATTCTGGTGCTCCTTATCAGAGGTCTGGTACGGGTCCTCAAAATCCAGCTCTTTTTGAGCTCTGTACGCCCTCAGTATTTCACTCTCAGTGTAATCTGGCCTGGGGGGCTGTGGAGGGTCGCGCCTGCTGCCAAAGTTGAGGTAGTCCTTCAACCACTTTGCCATGGATCTGAGAATTAAGAGGCAGACAGATTGCATAAAAGCAGCATGGCATTTAAAAAAGTAAAAGTAAGTAACTTAAGCTACAAAAGTAAAGTAGCTATGTGATCAATTAACGCAATACCAGTCAAAGGACGACAGTTTTGGACTATGAATGTGAGTTAGTAATGTGAGGGTTCTTGTTTACGTTAGCCGACCCGACATGAACTTGGCTGTAGTTGTTCAAACCCTCCAACACAGTGCCGCGGAGGAAAGAGTCAGTGCCAGAAACTAATATAATCAACAGGTCCTGCGCAAATGTCAATACTGATATCGTTAGGGTTAGTTTAGATAACTTTGCCTCTGAGTTGAAGCGGAAGGCTTTGGTAACACGTTAACGTAACGTTAGCTAGCTTACCTAGCAACTCACCGTAACTTGTTATCGACTGACATTTTGCTGGCATTTAGACGATCCCAGTCAGTCACTTATCCACACCAGCGGATTAACGTTAATGTTCGATTCCAATCCGTAATTGTGCACCAGTACAAACCTAACCAATTGACCGTTTAACTAGCCATTAAGGTCATATCTGAGTCAAGACAACCAGCCACCGATGGTAGCCAACCGCTTTGTCAATGAGCCAATGCTAGCTAACGCTAAGTTAACTGGATATCCGCAGTTAGCGTGCTAATGTCGTAGCGTCAATACCGTTAACTAGCGAGACAGTTAACGTAAGTTGTTTTCTCTCACCCTCTTTCTTTGCCTTGACGGTCCCCCGTTCAAATTATATTCGTCTGGTCAACATCCAGCGTCTCGTTTTGCTCGGCCTAAAACCGAAACATTGTTTTATACTCAAATCTGTCCTGCTCAGCTGCCAAACAGATTAGCTAGTTGGCTAATGCTAGCTGGGCCAGCCAGTGGACACAAAACATTCACTCTGGCACGGCGGAGGGATTTAAAGGGGAGTATCGAGACATTTTAAGTGGGTCGACATTTATGCTTCAATCGTGGAGCTAGGGTTTATAAGGTTACCAAACTCAATCACATACATGCAGTTCCAGTGATGTGGCATAGATATAAAATACTTTCATCATAACTTGTGAAATCACAGCAATATTATTATTCATGGTCCAACCAAATGTTACATTAATGTAAATGATTCAGTAGAATATACTGCCAGTGCTCCTCCGAACCACTTTAACTCTCTCTGAAGCTTTTGAGCACCTACTGATAAAACCTAGTTTGTAGTTGACATGTATGCTCGTGTTCTTGACTTTCTGATCCCCATAAAGTCTTAGTTCAAAGTTCACACAAGGATTTTGGGCTTCACAGAACTATAGGAACTGAATATTCTCATGCCAAATCAACATTGAAGAAATTAAGAAAGGTGTTGAGATGTCTGAAGAATACACTTCAAGAACAAAGTTTTTAATTACACACTGAAAATACAACTGACATCTTAATACAACAAATGTGCCCCACAAAACCCCCCAACTTTTTTTCTGGGTTAAGCTCTCAGCGACTACAGGTCCATGAAATTACAGCGTGGATTTAAATGTATGGATCTGCATAATAAATAGTCATTGTTTCACTGCACTTGGACAGAGGGAAGCAAGCTACCTCCTAATGAGTGCCCACCACCATATTGGCTAGTTATCAGTCACTTGTGTTATGTGCTGTATATTTGTAGAAGATTTCATAGTGTATGCCCACAAAAATGGGCATATCACACCGTGATTGCCAACCACAGCATGGCAAGAGGGTCCGGACCATATGATGAATATACAATTCTGTGTCAATCACCTATGTCCACAAGCAGTCACTTTGCTTCAAAGCATCACAGGAATCTTTATTTCATTCGCTGTCACTGTCTGAATACGCCCCCAACAGGCTGAGAGATGACCCATTTTGCACAGTGATGGGTTTAGTAGCATTGGTGGAATCGGCTGTCAATGCCTTAGAATCTGTAAAACAAGAAACACAATGATTAGATTAGATTGCACTTTATTGATCCCCTAGGGGGAAATTCAGGTGTTACAGAAGCAGTTGGCAGAACAATGCCAGAAATGGGGAAGGCAATAGGGAAAATACAAAACACAGGTAATAACAGGAAATAATAACAATAATGGGTACTCATAAATAATGCACTATACAAATGTACAACTGTATCACTAAATTGAGTCCTGTGCGGGATAATTGAGTCCCATGATATAGTCCAGAGATGTGTAATCTCCATGTGCAACATAGTGCAGGTTGGCGGGGGTGGGGGCTAGGGTCCAGTTATTGTGCAGTTGGGGTGTGGGGGGCTGGGGTAGCTGGTCACTTGTTGACCGTGTTGAACAGTCTGATGGCTGCAGGCACAAAGGATCACCTAAGGCGCTCCGTTCTGCTTCGTGGTAGGATGAGCCTGTGGCTGAAGCTGCTCCTCATTAGCCTCAGCTCATCATGGAGAGGATGAGAGGCGTTCTCCAGG
>OMOT01036561.1:2490-15433 GCA_900312575.1 Acanthochaenus luetkenii
ACACACACACACACACACACACACACACACACACACACCCACACACACACTCACAGTCTTTGCCTAACAGTTGTGAGGTTCACTCTCCTGATAAAAGGCTTACTTTTTAACCACATGTCCCCCTCAAGGACGTGTCGAACACAAAGGGCTCTTTTATTCCAGCCCAAAGAGTCTCACGGAGACGCTCTTTTAGTTCCACTTCATGAACATGCTCTTGTTGCTGAGAAAAATGTGCGTCATTGATATACCTCCCTCGTAATCAATTTGTACTTCTAGACATGAACATGACGAAGCCGGGAAAATACCATCATCTGAAGTAGCTAAGCTAGAACATTTAAATGACTGTCATGATCATGTCTTAAACATGTCTGTGAGTTTTGTTCTTGGTTTGGTACTTTTATAGATAGTTAGCTTCTTGTGCTAAGTTGTTAACGTTTCTGAAATGGACTTAGACTTTAGTTTCAATGGAACTGGAGTGAGGTGTCAATACCAACCAATTACAAAAAGGATATATGCCTGTGTTGTGCTTCCGTATTCTTCATCAACAGAGATAAAATCAAACATGCACAGTAACAACAGGGTTTACATTTTTAATTTAGTAGAAAAGAGAATGGAAAGTACATTATAAATAGAAATATTATGAATCAAGAAACACAAGCAAACGTGTTTTTTATGGGGTTCAGTTTTTTCCAACATTGTAACAGTGCCTCTTCTAAGTGACTCCTAAACCAGTGAAAATATGATGGCCACACAGGAATGATTCACATTGCCATTAGCCAAGTTGATTAACGCTGAATATTTCATAATGTCTTCATTTGCATTTGTTGATGAATGTTGTACTTGCCGTAAAACATGATATTGGTGGACATGTGGAGGACAGTTAATTTAAAGTTAGGCTAACGTGTAACTTTTTTCCCCCCTCTACATCATTGTCAAATAAGTTATGATTAGAACCGTCACTACTGTCTTCTGTTGCCTCTGAGATCTGCTTACAGCATGGCAGAGATGATAAAGATGGTTCTGGAGCAGCTCCATTGGAACAGTTCAGTGTAAAGATGGCTCTGTTTTTAAACACACAGACACTTGAAGAGTAAATCCTTCAGACCAGTTCAATGTAAAAGGGATCAGAGGTAACCTTGACGTCACCTGTTCCTGTTGCCTGGAGACCCCTTGCTGTATGCATTGTGGATGTAAATCACGACGCCTGCAGAATAGAGTTGTTAGCGCCTATCTTTCATAACCTCACTCCGAATGTTATTCAGTGCTAAATGAATGTGTTTTTGAATCAGGTCTCAGTGTTAAGTCAGTAAATCAAATTCTGCATAAATATGTGGGAGGTGTGCTCCATCCCAGATTAACCTGTGTAGTGCTAACAATTTATGGAAATCATTTGTCATGGTCATCAGCAAGTATGACTTCTGTAAGGAGCTTTCTGGAATTTCATATAGAAGACAAAACTGAAGTAATTTGGGAAAATAAGCCATCAAAATGATTTTTTTAAATCTATGGCAACAATAAATAGTATTCTTCAGGGTGTAGTGTTTGATATAATTAATATTTTATTTACTGGCCTACTGTTGGTAATATTTTCTTTGCATAATAATTATTGCTTCATAATAAAAACAACTTCAGCCTTAACCAAATTACAAAGTTTATATATGAAAACGTTGAAAAAGCCTGTGGTAACCATACATTGTTTTAAACACCCACACACTTTTCTATCCTTTTTTCTTAGACCTGCCTTCACCTGTGAAAGGATAGCATTGTTACCATCAGTGCCAAGTCTTTGATCAAGATCCATCAGTAGTGATATGAGGAATGCCTCTCATTAGCAGTAAGCTGTTGACTACTCGTGTATACGGAGTGGTGGCTATCTCTTTCTGAGTAACGGTTGACGGTTAACTTGCCTCAGGACATCTCAAGAGAAAATTAGTTTTGAATCTGGTTGAATGCACTTCAAAGGTACTCTAGAGCTTGCTTGGAAATGGTTGTTTACAGCCTGTGATTTTTTTTGCATAAGGAGATGGTATCACACCTCAGGAAGTCGGTTGGTTAACGCCTTGGTGTTTACTCTGCAAACTCCATCTTGGAACTTTGTGACCCCTTTCTCTGATTGTTGTTGAGCTTTCTTAGCCAAAAATGCTCAAAATGATGGAACCATACTAATTAAAGAAAATAAGCATTGTTTTCTACATGAGACTACTAAGGTGTGTAGAACAAGCATATTTAAACATTTTCTTGACTCCTGAGAGCTGACCACAGTTTGTCCCTAATCCTTGTGTATTTGCTTAAGGTGTTCAGTTCAGTTCAGTTCAGTTCAAGGTTATTTGTATAGCACATTTCCTTACAAATGCGTCTCAATGTGCTTTCACATAATAAATAGGCAGAAAAAAGACAACAAGAGCAGAATTCAGATTACATTAAAAACGTCAAGTATATCTACACGATATACATTCATAAAAATCTGCACAGAAATTGCACTTTCCCATCCATATTTACTTTAAGGTGTCAAATGTCAAATGATTTAATGGTCCAACATGTTTCCAGTCAAAGAAGAAAGTCTTTGTATACATATATCCATCTTCTAACAAAATATGTCACTTCCAAAAACATTCTTCAGGTGGATCTTTGACTTATGTGATTATTGCAAGTTTGCCTTTCTAGTGCTGATAAAATCAGCATAACAGTTGTTTGTCTGGTTTGTAGAAATCATTTGTGAATTGCTCTACTCTTTGTTTTGTTTTCTGGTGGTCACTGACATTTTCCTCTCCACTCTTCCTCAACAAATCACATGTGTGCGCATTGAAGCGCACTTATATGCACATCAATACACACTCAAGCATCATTACGTAGGCCTAGAGTATCCCAGACAAGTTTCTGTTCGCACAGTGATAGAAAATGATGAACTACCTTTGAAGCAAATTCCCCCAAATCTTACATTTCTGTTGGATTCTGCATATATTTGATAATTCCTTTGTCAAACCTAAATTCCACAATTCCTTCCGTGTTTACTGCATCGTAGAAATTATAGGGCCCTAGCTTTCTTTGTCCTACTTTGTCATGATAATGTAAATCATTGCACTTGCATGTCATGTTTAGATTACCTTTTCCTCCAGAGCCCAAAAGTACAGAATAACGACACTATTTGAGAGGATCACACCATTCTTTGCGTTTGATCAAAATAATGATGCATGCCCGGTCCTCTCAGCCCAGTCCACTGATACAGGAAATAGCTGACAGCAGGAATGCTGCCGCTCTCCTCATCTGTCTCTATAGGACTCAGCTCCACTGCTGGTTGGCTGGCTTCTTCATACAACAACTTCCTGTAAACAAGTCACCATGCCAAGCACCCTCCCATCCTCCACCTCTGATCTCTGGGGATCTCCATTTGACCTCCTTATACACCAGAACAATCTTTTTGAGCTGAAGAATGGAAACAGAAGACATTCTTTGAAGGGTCAATGCTGCATTTGAAAAAAATAATTTTCAGGGCTAATGGCCTCCGGTTTGAAGGGAGGGTAAAGTTAATTGCTGGTCTAATATGAGATTAAGCATCCAGGAAGTGTTTATGATAAGGAAGATGTGTTAACCGCTTTGCTGCTGCGTAGGCTTTTCATGATGTTGAATCTAGGATGTCGCATCGAACGACAGTATATTCCATGATTAGTATTATTTCTCAACAATAACACATATTATCTGCGCTGTGACAGCCGGCATGTGATGCGTATTATTAAATAGATACATACTATGAAGCCTCTGTTTTTCTGATTGAATCTAACATTGATTAAAGTAGGGTAATGGCTCATTTGCCTCTGTATTAGATAGAGACCATGACTGTGTTTAGAATCCTGAGAGTCTGAAGCACTAAAACTGCAACCTTTCTATACAGATTAGAAAAAATGTATTTGTAATTTGTAAAAGTGTTTGTAATGAAAACACTGGACTGTTTCCTTTGCTCTCTGTTTGTCCAACACATGCACTGCTCACTGAATCCAAATAACTGCAATGTCTGCAACTGTTCTACGAGCTAATGAGTACGGTTCAATTGAGCTTATTGGACTTGGATGGACTTGGAGGGGCGTCCAGCCACACCTTATATGAGATCAGATGCAGTTATGTATAAACCTCTTGCAAATTCAATAGAACTAAGGGTTTGGCCTGACACAAGGAAACAGAACAAAGCACAAGCAACAAAAAAGCATGTCGGAAAGACGTAACAGGCCTACCTAACCTAACCTACCTAGCTGAGCCTAGCTTGCACCACCAAACTTAGACCCTCAGTGAAGACAAGGAAATACCATATGAGGAAACAAAATGGAAGAAACCTTGGGCGGGACAAAACAATAGCATGGACAACTAGAAAATGCGCTCATTAGAGCCAAGGAAGCCATCCATAAAGCATAGTGTCAACCTATACAGTTTCCCCATAGAAATTTCCTTGACCCATGACCAACCTTTCTGTTTCTGTTCAAGTTTTGTGATGTAACCTTTGTATAAAGTTTTGTGGTGTTACATGAATGTGTTCGGAAGTTATGTTCCTTTTAGTGAGGCCACGCCCCCTTTTGGCCAATGGGTGTGGAAAGTTAATAAATTCTTCCATGGCCCATGACCAACCTTTCTAGTTTTGTGATGTTACAACCTTTCTACAAAGTTTCGGGAGTTATGCGCCTTTTTGTGATTAGCCATGCCCGTTGCCAGGCCCCCTTTTGGCCAGTTGTCATGGAAAGTTAAATCAGTTCATCCTTGGCCCATAATGAACCTTTTTTGGTTCCAGAGATAGGGAGCTTGGTAGGAAAATACTCTGTTGCTTGCTGATTTTTTTGCTTGATTCTTGGAATAGTAAGGTAACTAGCGTCCTGCAATCGTAGAACAGGAGGGGGAACATAAGGGATGATGAGGTCAGATAAATATGACGTCACGAGCCCGTTAAACGATGTATACATTAACAGAAGCACTTTAAAATCAGATCTGGCTTGTACTGGAAACTAGTGAAGGGAGGTCAAGATAGGTGTAATGTGATCACATTATCTAGTTCTAGTTAATGCAGCAGCATTTTGTACGATTATAATGTTTTTACTACTGGAGTTTACAAGGGTTTCAACGTTGGCCAGCTGAAATTTGCGTGAGAGACTAAACGAACATGCCCTGGCACAATGAGGAATGACTGACCCTGCGCAGAGCCCGTTCAATTAGCCTGCGTGGAGGTGGTTGGTCATTGTGCGAGAGGGAAACAGCAAGACTGCACACAGAGGGTTGGAATGCCTGTACGAGGGGAAGGCCAATCAGGACTGGCCCCTGTGCATCAACCCAACCTATAAAATGGTTCTCTTCCATTTTTGTCCATAACCTGATGAAGGTCTCAGTACCAAAACATTCCTAAAAAAGATGATCTAATAGCAAAGTTCAGTAGACAGTGCACAGGAGCTTTTTCTTTCTCAATTCTTCAATAAAATCAGGAAACTACATGGTCAGCTATAACCCTGAGGACACCTTTTCCACTTTTCACTTATCGTTAATGCAACAAAGCCACACAGGTTCCAGTAAGTTTGCTATTTTTTGACAATTTAGACACATTATATTGATATTGCTGCTGTCACACCATCTCTTTATAATAGAAAGATGTATATTTCAAACATGTATGCATTTTAAGTAGGGCCCAGAGGTAGCTAGCAACAGAGGGAAAACAAAATGGCTCCTGTGTACATGGATGACATGTAAATCTGTGATATTTGGTCAGCACTGTTTTCTATGGTAGTGACATAGTTTGACAGTGTTGACAAATATTACCAACACATTTTTATTGTGGCTTGACAATCATTTATAATCATAATAAATATGAATATGTCTTGACATATTTCATTAATTTCCACACAATTTCACACACACACATACACATACATACATAAGAGATATCCCTAATGTTTCCTTTTAATGAGATTTGATGTATACCTGTAACTACTAAAAACATATTGGTTAAACTTAATTGTATCTTCATGTTTTTTTTCTCTTGATCAGTGACCATTCATGTAATTATACAGGAGCTGGGTGGAGGAATAGCTGTGACTAGAACACCAGAGATTCTCTTACACAACTTAGTGCCTCTATGCTGTGTTAGGAAGTGTCATCTGTTATTTGATGTGGCACTGGATTAAGGCCCGTATTCATCATAGTATTGTCCAACATTGACCTGATTCTTAAATAGTCATAGTAAATAGTAATTCATAAGCATAAACAATCTTTAGTTTTTGTTTGCCTCTTAGCATACTCTGAAAGGCTGCGGCAAAATATAGCTGTAAATACTGCTATTCCTGGTGTTTCATATCATTGTATTTGTCCATCAGGTGAGTGGGTGGTTCACTGGCAAACATGACTGCCAACAAGAGTTCAAAGGCTGCGCCTCATCCAGGAGGGGGTAAAGCTCCCCGGGACATCCCCGACAGGTCAGTGACATCAGTATCTGGGACGGAATGGGCTGGTTAGTGTGCTCTTTGATTCATGTAACATGTCCTCAGATTGGATTAGTTGTTCTTTTGAGTTAAAGGAGAATGGCATTCATGAGTGGTGTCATTGACAATGTCTGTTAATTTCAACAACCTCTCTCCACGAATGATCAGTCCATCGTAGTTTTATTCTTTTTTTCGACTTATGGGAAAGTACAGCCACTGATTTTCGAGCAGGATAGGACTTTCCATGCTTTTGTAAGGAGGATCCTTTATTCTGGAGTAGGGCCCCATTCAACTATAAACTGTGAGTAGTGAGCTGAAGCTTGTTTGTGTTAGCATGTTGAGAGCTGACATCCTCCTGCTGGGAGAGAAAAACAAACTTTGATAATGATATGTGATATGTAGACTATTCATTCTTACAGCCTATCATCCTGTCCATTTTTACCATGCCAAGAGTTTTCTTTAAGCAGAAAACCTTAGTTGGAACAGGGAGACTTGTATGAAAAGGTTTAGCCTCATCTCACATAGTTAGAAGTCTTTGTACTCCACAGCATTGAAAGGTACTTTGTGTTCACACTGCTTGCAGTCACATCACCATGTGACAGTCAGGCTGATTTTGAGCTAGCTAAGTGTTAGCATTAGTATCAATGGTGTTGCAGCAATATGCGTTAAATACAGCAATGCCACTAGGGGCAGTGTCACACCTGATAGTTCGCTTCTTGGTTCGCACCAGATGCGAGAATGATACATTGTTTAGTTTTTCAGCTGGTTCGGTTCCCTTTCACACCTGTTTGTTTGCTCTGGTCAGAATCAGTTGAAGTGAACCAAAATGCAACCGCACAAGCCACGTGAGAACGTTCATGTCACTCATTGGTCAGATGTGTCTGGGGTGGGAGCAATAATGTAGTTCCTGAACTGCTCTCCAATTGGTCCGAATTTCCATGCGGGAAAACTCGAAAGAAACTCCGGGAAGTAGAAAAGCAGATAACGCGATGGTCATCGGTTGTTACAGGCAAATGATACAAATCTCTACGAAGCACTGCATTCCGCGATTACTCGTCATGCTCGCATGTTGTGAAATGCTCGTCTTATTCATCCCATAATGCACAGCATAGATGGTTACGGGAGTTTGTCTAGTCCAAAAATGTTCAGTGCTTTCTGCAGTTGGGTCGGACCGAGGCCGGATCACGTTCTCACCACAAACGTATCACACCAGAGTTCGTTTGGAAGCGTACTTGTCACCCTGCTGACTGTATATCTGTAACATGATGATTGCACATTGTCCAACACTACAGTTCTGCACCTCATGGTCTTCTGATTAATTTAATAAGATTAGAATATCGACCAAAAAGTATTGTGGTAGTAGAGACTTAATAACAGTTTATTGGCCTCATGGAGTTTAGTGCCTCAGTTTACCATATTTACCTTGGGAAATGTGTACATTTACCGCCTCCCATTCCCATATTTATTGTAACATCAATACAGATTAGCAAAAGAAATGCCAAAGTCTATTTAGAGTTATATAAAGAGTGGATGTCTAGGGGATTAACCTCCAAAACTCTCCGGAACAAAATGTGTGCTAGACTTGCGTTATGTGTATGCTAATGTGAAAACAGGTGACGGAAAGAAAGGGCTGGTTGGTGATAAGGTATAAAATTGCTAAATTTACCAATTGATGGTGATTATGTAATAGTACAAGTGCTGTTCTCCTGTGAGCAATCTGCTACCTCTATCCTGGTCAGCAAACAGGAAGTGGTTTGTGGTAGACATGCCCTGAAAGCCTAAGTGAAAGCCAGAGGCCAGGTTGTCAATGGCATCCAGCTCTGTGTACAGTACTGTATGTGTGGTCGGCCCAGCTGAGGCTGTCTATTGCCAGAGCTGGGCTTATTTTTACAAGCTTGATCTAGACCACCAGAACCCCCTACAGACCCCAGTCCCACCAAGAATTCTGCACTTGTTTTCTTTTTGTTTTAATATGAACTTGAAAGCTCTTAATACTGCAGTCAAACATTTTACAACATAAGGAGTCATCTCAGCCAAAGTAGGCTATATATTTTAAACGTGTCTTATTCTATGGCTGATTGACCCATTGATAGTTGGCTTCAAAGACGACCTCCTGCATTAGCCATGCTACTTGGCAGAGTTTTAGTTTGCCAGAGAACCAATAGTATTTAAATTTGCCAGACAAATTAGAATTGTTCCCTACATGTTGGAAAGATGATTAACATTGGAGAGCACTCAAAATATTATTTCTTCATTAAACCAGAATGTATGTTTGACTTATTGTAGGGTTTCAAGAATGCAAGTCTGATGGACTTATGTTTGGAATTTTCTTATCTCTTTAATTTGTTATAATCCGAGTAAGTATAACCCAATTAAAATGCCTAGATTTGTGCTCAATCTTTTGATTTGTTTGGGTACTTAAAAATCTTAGTTGGATTTCCTTTCTACCTTAAAATATGCTTACATGTAAAAAATACTGGATTTGTCAAAGTGAAGTGAGATGAGACAAATACATAATGTAGACTAGAACTCCTGCATAGAGCTTCCAGGTTCCCAGGTGTTGTAACAGTCTCCCCACCCTGGAGCACGAGGAAAGAAACCAGGGAAGGGCAGAGAGGTGTGAACAGAGATCTGTCCCAACCTGCATCGCTGAATCATAGTCCACAGCCCATAGCTTCCTCCTCCCAGCCCAACGCTTGTTATTCTAACCACGACTATGACATCAGATCTCCCAAAGCTTCACTTTCGCAAGAGTCAGCTAGCTTCCAAGTCGTGACAAAGTTCCTAAAAGACAATGAGTAGTATGGTGTCAGGGATCCACAGGGAAAGTCTGTCTCTCTGTGGAAAACTTAAATGAGGTTGCCAGTGAGCAGTGTGAGAAGGTGTATGTGGTGAACATCGATACATAGCATCCAGTGTATGTATCAGTTAGCACTAGGGATCACAGAGAGAGAAAGCGTTGAGGACCAGAGAGGAGCGGTGACTGTTACAGGTGAGGCTGTTGTATATCTTGCTGACTGTAGTGGGTTCCCAATGCTTTGTGTGTGAGGTCCACATTGATCCTCCTCAAGTCATTTTAATTATGTGGAAAACTCCACATGGACATTTTAATGTAGCCTGTATTTGCTTTGGCCTTAATTTAGATCTCATGCTGCCAAAGACAGAATACTTTCCTTTGGTTATTTTAAACAAGTGGTTTCAAGTTTTTTTGCCTTTTATCTTGGAAATGAGTTCAACATTTCAATGTGATTCTTTAAGCTTTTCTTCCTTCTATTCCATACCTAGTTTCTGTTATTGTACAAGCAGCAGGGTTGAGTGGAATTCTTAGCAGCCTTATGACTTGCCTCTTTCAAGTTGTTAATATTTATTGGGCCGAGTTGTGCTTTTCAAGAAACAAATATATAAATGTTATTGTTACCAAATGTTTGTTAGATGTCAGAGCTCACCCCCCATTCACACCTCTCTCTGTCTTGTTTTCAGGTGCCAGTCTGCATCCCCGCCTCCTATTTTTTCTGCCAGCCAGGGGCGGTGCCAGCAGACTCTTCTCAGTGACAGTGAGTTCTCTGGGAAGGAGTGCAGGTACGTCAGGACTGACGGCAGGTTCCTGGGGCGTGCTGGCTGGAGCAACAAGACCGCTAGCCTGTGCAGTGGGGACACTGACTCCCACAGCCAACTCACCAAGTCTAAGAGCATCAGTTGCCTGGACAACACGCTCTCCATCTACAAGCCCCCAGCTCCAACCCAGGGCATCCAAGAGCAGAAGGAGACTCAGAAACAAGGGGATCTCTCTAAGGGAGATGGATTTAATGGTAGGCCCCTGAGTTGGAGCACACTCTCATTGGGACCTTCCTCTAACCAAGGCCACAAACGCACCCTCTCTCTCACCCGTCCAGTAACGGGTGTTCCCCCCACCACTATCCGCAAAAAGATCTCAGAATGGGAGTGCAGGAGGGTGGCTCTGCCTAGGATGAGCTTGTGTCTAGAAAAAAGGCCAGGAGGGGAGCGTGTAGGGGGTAGTGAGGGCTGCCCCAGCATGCTCGCTTCTCCCTGTAGTGACAAGACTTTTGACTTTAAGGGTGTCCGTAGGATGAGCACAGCATTCTCAGAGTGCTCCTACACAGAGATGGAGGAAGAAGAAGCAACTTCAGACAAAGAGGGCCTGGGCCGCTTTCAGAAAAGGATAGGCAAGACGGAGCCCTCGGGAACATTCCTACGTTCCCTGTCTGCTCGGAAGGAGACATCGGCAGTCCTCAATAGGATACAAAAGATAGAGAAGGCCCTGAAGGAGAGTCCCAGCCCACCCCCTCCACGTTATCTGAATAACTGCTATGCTCCAGACAAGACAAGACAAAAGTCTTTCATGATAGGTGGGATAGAGGACTTGGACAGTGCATGCACCAGTAAGCGCAGCAGTATTTGCTCAGTGGCCACCGAACCAGAGACCCTTTCAGTGTCTGATAAGTTCTCTAAATTCAGACAGAGGTTTAGTGGGAGCTCAGCTAGGTCTGAGAGCCCAGAGCCAGCCAGCCCACAGACCACTGGGGGCACACCAGTCAACCCCTTGCCTAAACCCAAACGCACTTTTGAGTATGACGCCAACCAAAACCAGAAGGGTGTGTTGCCAACCAATGGACTACCTCCAGGCAGAGCCTCTGAATCCCCCCCACCCCTGCCTTCTACCCCTGCCCCTAGCGTGACACGTACGGCGAAGACTGAGGGAAGCGCTCCCGCGAAACTCCAGGATAGGTGAGACAAGAGCTTTATTTTTCTTTTCATTTACTGAGCTGAGAAAATACCTTTGATAGCATTGCGTGTCTCAGTCAGTGTGAGCATGGTGAACTCTATGTTTTGCTCCTGCATTCTTAGACAGTAAAACCATTTGTGTCCTTTCCCCCTTGAGTCTTCCTCAGAGCAAACAACATGTTGAACTAGAGATGCTGATGTATGTTGCTGCATAGTGCAATGTAATACCTACCTTCTGCAGTAAAAACACGGGCGCTATGAATTAGTTTAGACCCATTTGGGGAGTTCCACATGTATGGCAGATCATTTATTTTACTTGGATTTTGAAATGTTTCCAACATGTCCCGAGAATGTTGTTGGGGATAAGGATCACAGGCTAGGTGTTTGCTTTGTGGGTGTTGTAATGTAATACGTTATTGACTACTTTGTCTAGTTGTAGCGATGGAGCAATCTTATTTGGTTCTGCCAAGTTTTCCTCTGTTTAGGATTTGATTTGATTTGAGATCAATAATGAATCTGTTGTTGAATTTCCCCAAAACCTCAATGTTTTCCACTGATAAATAATAGTGTTTTTTAAAGAGTATCATGTTGTTTTGATACGGCCTTTAGCTTTTCTAGTCATCCTAGCTTTCCTAATGTGATTTGTCATGAATGATATCATCATACGTTTTTCATAAGGAACATGTCCAAATAGGGTAACAGAAAGGCAGTTCACAGTGAGTTGCTCATTTATAAGCTTCATTACTAATTTATTGTACTCTACCGTACAGATACTTTTTATACCTAAGACTTAAAGCAACACCATGTTCCTACTTCAAAAATGATTACTGAAACTTTGCCTGTTAGTGAAGATATTCTCTGACAGCAATGAGCATCCTAGGGAAGCCAGTGAATCCTGCACTCTAAATTATTATGCTGATCTGTAGTTGTGTAAGTCAGTGGTTCTCAACCCTGGTCCTCAAGTACCACAGCCCTGCTGGTTTTCTATCCTACCAGCTAGTTACTTACATACACCTGGTCTGGTGTAATCGGGCTGAATGAGACCTGACATCAGGTGAACGTAATCAACTACCAGGTAAAATAGAAAACAAGCAGGGCTGTGGTACTCAAGGACCAGGGTTGAGAACCACTGGTGTAGATATTTGCCTAAATCTTTGCTACTGTAGTATGTAGTCCTCATTCTTTATTTATAGCCCTCAGAATAAGATGTCTTCAGTCCCATTGCGTGAGGGCGGGGTTTTACCAGGTCTTCCTGATGTGCAATGGGGATGAAATCCTTAAACATTCATGACTTGGACTCTATGTTTAACATTCCTGTGGCTCAAGCCGTTTCAGACCATGCTTAAAAGCCTCGAGCCGTCAAAGGAGCGACATGACCATAGATCCCTGCACTAATGTAGCTAACTTCCTCTACAACGACAGACAGACACACACTCATGATTTGTGCCAAAAGTGTGCAAACAGAACACAGAATTGGTAAAATGTTTACTTGTGACTCATCAAGATTGACCTTGTGATTGGAGCACATGTTGCTTTCAGCGTTTTGAGGTTGGCGTTTCCCTGCAACTAGTGTTTCACATGGTTCTCTCCATTTTCTGTATTTTATAATTAGTGGCTTCTGATTTAGGGTTCCTGAGGGATGAGGCATGTTTTGTGCCTTTTATCCATGTGTTTAGCTCTTCTCTGGTTATAGTTTGCCAGTGGAGAATGTTAGGAGTGAGCCAGACCTTCTTTCTCTCTACTCTTACCTGTCT
>OMOT01036577.1:3337-13882 GCA_900312575.1 Acanthochaenus luetkenii
AATTCTAAAGATCAACTGCCAAAATGTGAAGTGTGCAAAGTATTTTCCAGCTTTTGCGCATCAGTGATGTGCTACGTTGAATTTGCCGCTACTCTGTTTAATTGTTCCAAGTTTACTGACGCTAGCTATACGTGTTTCATAATTACTGAGTAACGTCAACCGAACCAAATTCCTACGATAATGTATCTGCCTCCAATAAAACACTCGATCCGCTCTCCTAAAATATTATCTCTGGGTAGAGGAAGAGATGGATTTGCCTTTCCCCCCACTTTTCCTAACAAAACACGTTACGGTAAAACGGTAAACGTAGTTCATTTGCATGCCTTTAGGTTCCGCCTTAAAAATCTCCTCATTCCGCGTCCTGTAAGATTAATCGAAGACAGAAAGCCTTATCAAATAAATTATTACAAGTTTTTTTTTTTACTGAATACGATAAAAAAATAAAAATCACTCTGCAGTAGGTCCTTCTACAAGTATCGTCGTATCATTGTCGTGATCTGTCGAGGCGTTTTATTTTGACTGCTACAACTGTGGGAGCATGTTTTCCTTAGATAGTAGATTAGCTATAGTATATGTCGCTAAGAACTAATTCCCTGCCCCCGTGCGTATAGACACACCAACTCACCAGTCTGTTTTGGAAGGAGTAGATGTTGAACGCGGAGGATCTGACGAATCCATCGTTCTGCACCCGTGTCACAGATGAGGAGAACTAAATGAATCAAATACAACGCAAAAATGTCAAATGCAAGTAAATGGAATTGGAAGCAAGCGAGATCAAACGATTACGTCAGGATTCCTCGTAGAAATGAATGGACGCTTCCCAACCAGATCGATCGGGAGCGAATGGCTTCAATTCGCTTAGAAAGAAGGGGAAAGGAGAGTCGTCTACAGTGGAGAGGTTTTAAACATACGCTGTCAAAGTTCGTTTCAACCGCCATCACAGGCCCCTTTTCCCAGCGAGCATACAGGTCGCATATCAATACGCTGACTTCAGAGGGGACTTCTTTCTTTTTTACACTCCTTGAGCGTGAAGAAGAGCAGGAACAAGGCCGGTGCAACAGTTTGCGGTCGACGTTCGAACACTTAACTCTCTCCTTCGTTTGTCTTTTCCCAGTGGAAGTGAATGAGCGCTAAGAGCAACGCGGCGAGCGAGGCGGCGCTGTGACCCGATACGGCCCTTAAGGCCACGTGTTGAGTAGGTTGGACAAGTCGCCCTCCCAACCCCTCGAAGTATTTCCCCGCTCACCCCTCTTACCGATCAGTCAATCTTTTTGTACTTTTGTACTCCCTTCTCTCACATGTTGTACACGCACCGACGCATACTAAAAAGTAGAGAAGTTCAGCGTTTCCTCTCAAGTGTGGCACCCTCCTAAAATGATTCGGAAGTGACCTGTAAGCCCAGTTGGGTCTGGAAATAGTGGATAGGATCATTCCCCTGGCCCAGTACTGCCACAAGACCCTTTCCCTCCTGTAGGAACACTATTGCAGATCGCTAAACTACTGTGCCCATTGTTTTATGAGCCGTTTGCATACTTGGGAGGCTATATGAGTCGTCATATTCATAATATACTGCACTGCAATAATGCCAGTACTATAGCATACCAGTCCATTGGCGTTTCTCAACAGCGAGGCTTTGTAATCTGAACTTCTTTACGTGAACATCTTTGGCCAGAAAATGTTTCTAATTACAACTCTGTTGTTACTGTTGCTGTTACGACCAAGATACCAGTTGTAAGCGTTTGGCAACCGTGTGCAAGGATTCTTTTGTAGCATGTATTGTGTCCCCGATGACATGGCTGCACTACTCCCTGTGTTGTGATTTAATCTAATAAAAGGAACTCTATGGGCCGCTGTCTGGTCTGGTAACTCAGCTCAACAAATAGGAATCATCTGCTCAAGCACTTGCAACCTCAGCTGTAGTTTTCCATCTGGACTTTAGGTAGAAAGTGTTGGACGACCCAATAGGCCACAGGCTCCGACTGGATCACATTTTCCCCCACGGACCCCGTTTGAGAAGACGTATGGTTCCACAGACTTCCACAACGGTTTTATATACTGACACACACCTGCATTTTTGACAGTCTAAATAGAGAATACAACAGCAAAATGAGAGCACTGCTGATGCTGGTATCAGATATCAAATCGATACCAGACTAAAGCAGAGTAGCGGTATCAGAGATGTAATATCATATCGATATTTCATCTGGGGAATGTTTTAGTAGAATGCTGTACTCCGTACAACCACCAGATGTCGATGTTGAAAAATACTTTCCAGGCAGGTTTGTAGATACAATAATACACAATTTAAATGAAGGTTTCACCACAATCCTTCACCTGGCCCCTCACTAACTATGGAAATGCATTTCAACATTTGTATTTCGGATGGACTTAGAATAAATGGGCAATGACTTCCTGGTTCCTGGTGGCAATTCAGTACGTCTTGTCCACCATACAGAGAAAAGGCTGCAGGGGATATGACCATGAGGCAGCCAGCTGTGTTTACCTTTGGAACAAAACCTGGAGTCGTTGTTTCTACAGGGTTCATGAGGCTCACAGAGGAACTACCATGTGACACACATGAAACTCCAGGGACTGCATCATAACATGCGATATGAAGCTTCAGGCAAAATAAGAATTTAGTGACCTGCCACCCTGCACTAATGAGGAAAATGCATACAGTCTATTGATCTAAATTGGTTCACATAGAACACAGTATTTCCACTTCATTACATTCATGGGAGGACAGCAGATGTAGCTTTTATA
The DNA here is from genome assembly GCA_900312575.1 of Acanthochaenus luetkenii. Taxonomy (NCBI): domain Eukaryota; kingdom Metazoa; phylum Chordata; class Actinopteri; order Beryciformes; family Stephanoberycidae; genus Acanthochaenus; species Acanthochaenus luetkenii. Next base: position 6,101 of record OMOT01036577.1, read on the forward strand.
AAAGGAACATTTATTTTACAGAGAAGTTCAACTTGACAAACTCAGGACTAGTCAACTGACTAGAATATGAGAGAAGTGACACATTCAAACCAGCCAAACAAAAAGACTGAAACAATGAACTCAGACAGATTTAGTATATGTTAACCATGGTGGGAAACTATGACCAGCCACTATCCAAATACTGGTAAGGATTCATTGTGGCTGCCAGACAAAATAGTTCCCTGCCCCGATGTTAACTCACATGCCACAAATCTATCCAGAATTGCCACACATAATGGATGATGGAAATAAAATAACAAAAATTGGTCCAACTCCTCAGTCTCATCAAAGGGACTACATAAAATGTATGCCTTTCAATATATTGCCAAAATGATATCAGTAAACATCATTAGCATAAAACAAGGTGTGAATTTGTACAGATGGAAAAATACACATTCTGGACATTAAGGTGAGAGGGAAAGGAAGTATTTTCCAGATGGCTACTTCGGCGGATCTGTGTTGATGCCGTATTTCTCTTTTAGAAGCTTCAACTGTTCCTCTTTCTTCTTTGTGTCCATTTTCTGGAAAGCCTGCAGGAGATTAAAAAAAACAAAAAATTATTAAATCAAGTAATATTTTTCCATCTACAAATGTATATCTTCCAGCATTTAAATGTAAATCTAAGTGCATCACTAGCCAACTAGTGGATAGGATTATTGCATAGGTGTTAAGAAATAGCTTCTTATGACTTATAGCTGGTGACTGTAGGGCAGTAAATGACCTGTAATCTTCTACTTTTCCAGGACAATCGTAATTTTCTGTGACATTTATTTACTAATTTTCCACGTGTGACTGGAAAACTAGCATTCAAATGCAGAGGGGACCCTGATGATTGCCCTTTGACCCGACCAATTCTAGGGATACTGTAACGATGACACATACTCTGTTTGCATTGTAGTAGAGGACGACCAGGTAACGGTTGCAGACATTGAAGCCCGACAGATGGTCACAGGCATTCTTGGCATCAAAGATGTCCTCATACACCACATAGGCTGTTCCCCTTGATTCTGGTGTGTTCCCTCTGAGAAAAAGATAACAGGAACACCAATTAATGCAATTTCATAAAGGTCCCAAGCAACAAGAGCTTTCAATGTTATCGAAGCAGTTTAGAATATGTATTTTATGGTGGATTGCTACAAATGCATGTATGGGCAACACAGATATTGGTGCTTCCAGATCCATGTGGGTTTGCCGAACCCATCACAGCTGATACAGCCTGTTTTGAAATCTGAATCAGCCTACCCTTTCTGAACTCACAAATCATTACGGCAAAACATTCTCCAGACAGCATTAGTATTATCACACTAGTCCTGGTGACTAATTATTTCAAGGGCACTTTTAATAACTATATCCTGAATGACAATTCAGAAAATGTTCTTAACTATCCCCATACAAAACAGTCCACTTTTTAAGTGGTGGGAACCTTTTCAGTGTGGATTAATCTACCAGACTAAACAATCCAGAGAAATAAAAGGTGTATTGTGTACACTAAAAACATGCAACTCTTTCACGTGATGAAATGTGCTTCCAGTCAAGGCAGAACATTTATTATTTTAGTACTGAATAAAGCATCAGAAGATTATTTAAAAACGTCTAACGCAGCGGTCTATGTGAACACTCCTGCAATCTACAATAAATAAGTACTTACGTTCTGATTTGACGTATCGGTCCATATTTCCCAAAGATATCATACATTTCCTCAGCTGTGATCTTATAAGGAAGGTTCCTAATGTACAGGATTCTGTTGACCTCGGGAGGTAATCGTATCTGCAGCGGACAGGAAAAAAACCACATTGAAAGTAGGCTGGAGGAGTCAAGGAGGATATGATACGACCCTCAAATGACCAATTTAAGGCACACACAAAATCTTGATGCGATGAAAAGGTGTTTTTGTGAAAAGGTGCTGCGACACATTGGAATAGTAAGAATTGTATAGCTCTGGATTATCTTATTGGCACAATATCGCTAAATGTGTCGATATCTATGTTAGATGCAGTGGAATGTTTTGGATCCTGCGAGAAAAGTCTGAACCCTGAAACAGAACCCCCCCTTCCAAAACCTAGAACCACATTGCAGTGAAGTTGGAAAACTGGGCTAAATAAAAGCCATCCTATTACAAATGCCTCCGAATAAAATGGTAGCATTGTGTTGCTAGGTTAATTTAACGTTAGACTTGGCAGATACACTTTTACAGGTTTCAAAACACATCTTAAACCATATTCTATACTCTATACTTGTGCTGAAAACGTTGTCGCAACACCTGGAGTTGTTTAATTTCGTCTGTTTTAATACAGCGTATATAATACAAAGTATATAGTCTTAATTCCGGCGTGTTTTTAGCTAGTTAGCTGACTAGCTATCGTTATGCTAACGCTAGGGCTAGCTTCTCCATCTAGCTAGCGTAACCAAGCAAATGTTATGTCCATCACGAAACATATCTGTCCATTTGATGACTGTTTCAGAACAACAGTCGACTTGAATGAACTTACATTAGCTCGTTTCGCTGCTTGCATAGCCATGGTGGGATATGTGTATGTGTAAATAAAGCCACTGAACAATAAACACACAGCTTTCCAACGCTTCGCGTCAAAATGGCAGCTACGCAGCAAAAGCAGTCGCAAGCTGTTGACGAACTTCCGGTTCCAATAGCGATCCCGTTATCTATCCTGAAACAACAATGTCGCTTATTTGCACGTGTGGGTTGGATTTGTGCTGTGTGTCTGATTGTTTGTAGTATATTCCGTTTTTAAAATGCAATCGAAAAGAGGTAGCGAGCACTTCCTTCTTCTTTGTCCTCATCTTGGTTTTATCGGCAGACTGAACACAACGGCTGTGTGTTCAATCAATCAATCAATCTTTATTTATATAGCCCTTTTATAATAGTATGTCTCAAAGGGCTTTACATTGCATCATATACATAGTACATCACCCCATGCACCACACTACACACAAACACATATATTTTGCATGTCTTTGACGTTGCTGCCCCCTGCAGGTTGACTGTGGACCGCATTCACTAACTCGGTTCTACTCTACTGCTGTGGAGGAAGTCCAAGGCCTTCCTTGTTAGTCCCCAGGCATCCATGCAGAGTACCGGTATTCGTTTTCAATGTGTACACTGTCACTCCCAGCGTTCCCCCATGTCATTCCTACATGAAGTAGAGGCATGTTTACCAGGTTCTAGTTCCCTGCACTCACACTCTCCGTCTGGACGTTTCCCACCCAAAGCCAGCCCACCGCATCTCCTTCTCTGAAGACGGCGGTTTGGACCACCGTATCAGCTTCTTCACTCCTACACGAGCTCCCTGCACCCTGCTTGACGTTCTACAGTAGGGGTGGGCGATATGGCAAAAATATCATGTCACCGTTTTTTCCTCAGGTACGATCACAATCCACGATACGTTCACGATTCATGTTGGTTTTTAAGACTAGTTTGCAAGTTAATGAACAGTGCAATCAAATGAATACCCCTATTTACGAAAATATTGCCCTTCAAGGAAACAAAACCTAAAATAAAAAGAACAGAGCCCATTGGCCTAGTACGGCTACCTTTAGCTGTGTGGCTGTGCACGAGGCACTCAAGTGAGCTCCCCTGCTTGGTTGGCTTTCCGCGTGATTAAACAGGTTTGTCATGTTGCCATCCGATGTGCGAACATGATCTTTGCAAACTTCGCAAATAACGTTGTTGTTTTGTGTTCTATGTTCTGTGAATGTGTATACAGTGTGTATACAATATGTGTCAGTGTGTGTGAGCGAGAGAGACTCTTTCTATAAGTCAGCAATGTGTAACTCATATATTTTGATTGATACATTTTATGTTGCATCAATTTGTGTCCTCTCTGGAGATTACACATCTCTGGACTATATCATGTGACTCAATCCTGCACAGGAGTCAATTTAGTGCAATGTTTTTACATTTGTATAGTGCATTATTTATATGTTTTACCTGTGTTTTATTGCCTTCCCTATTTCTGGCATTGTTCTGCCAATTGCTGCTGTGACACCTGCATTTCCCCTAGGGGATTAATAAAGTGCAATCTAATCTAATCTACAATGTACTATTTATGATGCGCTGGAATATTAATTAATATCCACAAAAAGGGGGGTGGACAAGTTCAGGCGAAAGGTGGAGAGACATTCATCACAGTTTGGGATTGGGACAAAGGCTATACGTAGCTTTATGTACACAGCACTTGTCTTAGCAATGTTGCAAACTCTCACCACTGGCGTTAAAGGACAACAATGGGCATGTTCACTCAAATAGACTGAATGGTGCCGACCACTAGCACATGGTCAACTGTGTTAAAATGCACCGGTATTCCCCTTCCAGTCCACCAAGCAATGTAGGTACTCTGTGAATCTTCCACGGTAACCCACAGACCCACAAGTCACTTGAAAGAGTATATTTATGTCACTGTTTGCAGAAGAGGTTGGTGGGTGGGGAAAAAAGTAGCTGGAGTGGCCTACGGTTAAACATCTTGCATTTCATAGAGTAAAGATGAGCTAAATCTGGACGAGGACCTAAATGTCGTATGTACAACATGGTCTAAGTACTGAGCTGAGCTGTTATCATATCATTTCAGCAACTTCTCTGGATAACCGAATCGAAAGAGCAGGCTATAAGATGACATAGTCATGTCTAAAGGCAAATAAAACACATTTAGATTAAGTCAATCCGACAATAAAATGAACATTTGTTTCCCCCCCATCCATACACATCACATAAAGCAAAAGCACAAACAGAAGAAAGATTTGAAAAACGCTGAAAAGGTACATATAGGCCTAAATTACATTTTAAATGGACAATGTTAAGTACCTTTTACATTCAGATCCCACTAAAGAGTGTTTGATGGATGAAAAATGTCCCCCACAATGTATACATGTAAACAATATATTGATCATCTGAGTATATATAAGACAAATACAATAACATATAAAAGGTGTAGGCGTTAATTCGCGCATTCAACATGTGACATGTCCGAAAAGAAAGGCCAGTTCCGGTTTGGAAAAACACCTGTCAGTTTCCATCCAACGTGCGTTTTGGCTAGTTAACGTCAAAGAAACTTTGCTAACAGTTAACGTCATTTTGCAGTGGAGTTTGCTGATTTATTTACAGAAAAAACCCGTTTTGGAAGCACGCATAACGATATATTTGTATTAATTGACTACAGAACAAAAGATAACTTGGAATTTCACTAAATGTGTAAAAGTTCGGCGGCCTAGCGCCGCCCGCCACCGCTGTATAGTGGGTTTGTTGGTTTGTCTACCGAGTTTCAACCACCGTCGTTTTGAAGAAGAAGAGACCGCGGGGACTAAAACGGTGAGTTACTGTGTCTTTAGTGTAAATAACCAGGACAAGCAGCCAGAGTTGGCTCGGCACCTGTTGCTGCCACCCGGCGCATCGCGTTCATCATTTGACCTATAACGCTAATGTGGCCGAGCTATCAAGGAAACACTAGTTAGTTAACGTTAGCGCCGAACGTTAACGCTAATTGCAATTAAAAAAAACCCGCACTAATATTGTCAAAATCGTGATGGAAACGCTTTATTTTGGGTTATTGGCTGTAGAAACCCACGTCTATGCTATCGGTAGTTGGTAAAACCAACTTTATGTTAAATTAGAAATAAAACGTTTGCGAGGCTCGGCCTAGCTCAATTAAAACGAAGGTATCAACCTAACGTTGCCGTAGCTAACTAACGTTAGCTATCTGGGAGTAGTAGAAGAGTAACTTAACTTAGTTATTCTGCGTTGACTCACAACTTAAAGGATAACACTGGTTATTTAAGACGGTGGCCTAATTTGAGCATTTGCCATCATCCCGATTGATTCAACAAATTCAAAATGTCGTCCATTTTGCCATTACAAAATGACTTCATTCTCAGGAGGGCAAATTGAATGCAGGTTGATTTTTGTGAAATTGCACGTGAATTGTATTAACAATTTTTTGAACATTATTAACGTTACATTTGTTTACGAATTAAGTCACAGGATGTGAATCTTTTCTGCGTAGTCAATTTTAAAACACAAATCTGCAGATATCTGTAACTGCATATTCCATAACACATGTTCAGGTCTTGTATAAAGGAATGATATGACGGCACACTAAAGTTTAGCTGAAAATGTACATTTTCTTACAGCATTTGCAAATAGCCTTATAGAAGGAGCGAACATGATTCCCTTGGTGCTTCCTCAGGCTTGCTTATTGATTGTACCAATGGGGCTGGGTATTGCCACTGATTTCCCAATTCTATTCTGATTAACAAGGTTTCAACTCAATTTTCGATTCAATATCGATTTGTTTAGGTAAAGGTTAAATACCAATTTTGCTTGGATATGAAAGAGATTCTCAGAGAACAAATGTTGTAAATTATTGTATGATGAACCCTCTAACCTGGTGCATTATTCAAAATATGAATGTTTACATTAAGAATTGACCTCAAAGAATTTACATGAATGTACTTTTTTATTTAACATGACCAACACACTACAGCAGTGTATCAGAAGAGAAGTGACCAAAATAGACAAACAACCATATATTAATAAGTAAAAGTAAACCAACAATTAGAAATAGAAAAAGGCTCTGAATTGCTTTTGAAAATAGTGCAAGACATTTTGTTTTTGTTGGAAACCTGTTAACCTGTTCCTACCTAGGGTTCTGGGAGGGAAGGCTCGCCTGAACAGACATACCCAAAATAAAACAAGAATAGCTCCACATCTATCAGATCTACTCCTTGACTACAACTGTACAAAAGTACATAGAAATCAAACAAAGCACATAGATTCTACAAAGGCTTTAGTGATGATAGGACCATGCAGACTCCATTTTGGCCACTTGGATACAAAGTACCCAAAGTGTGACAAATGGGTTTTTTTACCTCTTGGAAGGGAATCCGGCTGCAAAATACTACTACCACCCGTTTAGGTAGAAGTTTGTCTGCTTATCTTGGTTGGGCTGAGGTCTGTTCTGTGAGAGTCTTGCGGGGAGTTTATTTCCGTATCACGCTCCTCCATGTTTGTATGTTTTTCCAGTTCACGTGTAGAGAACGTAAAGAGGGGTCGGGAAAGATGTAAAATACTGCCGTAAAGCAGGTCTGCATTTTTTTTGGCGACAATAACGATATAAACGATAGAGGAAAATATCGACGATCGACATTTTTCTATAGTCCAACGATATATATCATATGGAGCAGCCCTAATGCATACCATGACAAGATGCCTTCCATAAGTTGTGAATATAAAAAAACTAAAAAAAGTTGATGAAAATAATTAGATGTAATTATAGTATTTTTGTAGCTCAATTTTTAACACTTAAAACCTCTTCCACCCTAGGGTTCTGGGAGGGTATGCTCACCTGAATGAACGTACCCAAACTAAAACAAGAATAGCTCCACATCTATCAGGTCTATATGCATGACCTTGACATCTATGGACAGACAAGAACTTGTAGAATATATTCCCAGTATCAGTAACCTTCTGACTGTTAGTATGCCAGAGTAAACTTAGATAAACCAAAGGAGAAATTTAGATTTTTATCCTCGCCTAAAGTGTTTTCTAAATTAAACTGTGGATAACACCATGATAGCAATGATCCCATGTAGAAAGATGCCACTGAATCTATTCAGCAACTCCTTGACTACAACTGTACCAAAGCACATTGAAATACAACCAAAGCATATAGGTTCTACAGAGGTTTTAGTGATGATAGTACCAGGCGGACTCTCCATTTTGGCCATTTGGATACC
>OMOT01036581.1:6773-16808 GCA_900312575.1 Acanthochaenus luetkenii
TTTAAGCTCCTTGTCCTACCCTGCCCTCGTCCCCAAACCCTCAAGGTTCAAGGTGGGTCTTACTGGTGGCACAGTTGGCATCCTGCCTGAGATCAAATCCAAAGTCCAAAGAATATGTAATATCTCTGAGGGAATCTGTCAAAGTTGTATTTGAAATTGACAGCTTTCACGAGTCACGGTGGCCCTCGAGACATGACCTATAGAATACTCTCGCGCATAGTAAGGCCCGCCTCCAGGAAGAAAACGTAAAAAATACTTTTACCGAAACAAAACGTATCAAGATGGATCTTCCAAATGTTGTTTATTTCACAGATAAGTGTTTCATTGCGTATTCCTATCAAATGATTGTGTTTGCTGCAAAGTTACTATGCAATACTCACGTGAAGTCGCAGGACTGTTTTCCTTTCGGTGAATGATAATCCTGAATCCGTGATCAACATTGCTTGCTTGTTGACATCTACCCGGGGCTTGTTGTTATAATCATTGTGCCGACACTATCATATACACTTAGGTGTGTGTGAATTGACCTGGACATGAAGTGTCCGTAGTGCAAAATAATATAGTTTCTAAAGAGATAAGATGGAGCATGTGACGACCATATATGTTGCTGAAAGTTAGCTTTGCTTAGAAAGTTTGGAAACACTTGCATTTCAAATTAGTTTATGACAGCAACTTTTCCATGAAAGCACGTCACATAACGCTGCTACTAGATGCATATAAGGGAAACACTGACATCCCAACATTCACCAATTACTCTACTCTTATTATTTTACCAACTATCTGGACTTTTAGAGTAAAACACAACCTGCAGATTATGTTTATTACTGGCCACAGTGGCTGGTGGAGCAGACATAGAAATCACAGGCAAAACTGACTGGTGATAATTTCACATCCTGCCACTAGCCCTGTCCATGTCTTACCTCCAGGACTGGTCCAGCCCCCAGTATGGTCCTCTCCACCCCACTGGCATAGCCCTTTTGGCTGAGCGCAGTCAGACAGTGGATTAGGAAGTTGGTGCTCTGGGTCTTCCCTGAGCCACTCTCCCCAGAGATGACAATACATTGGTTGAGCCTCTTCCTGAGCATGGCGTAGTAAGCCACATCTGCAATGGCAAAGATATGAGGCTCCAGTTTGCCCAGCTGGTGGTTCTCGTACATCTTGACGTATTTAGGGTTGTAGATGGGCAGGAACTTGAAGGGGTTGATGGCGATGAGAATGCTGCCTGCATAGGTGTAGATCTTCTTCTTGTAGAAGCGTGTGCGCAGGTCATCTAAGATGCTGTCCTCATTGAGGATAGGTAGATTGCAGAGGTCTGCGAAGTCATCCTGCGGAGGAGGCAGGAAGCCCCTGGCAGCTAGCCTCTGGGCCTCCTGTTCCTTGGACAGGGCCGGGAGGTGAACATAATGGATGGAGCCATCATGGTTCCTCTCCTGGAGCAGGGAAAAGCAGCACACCGTTTTCAAAGATTCTCACAGGACCTTTTCACATAATTGAACAACATTTTAGTTTTTAAGTTCAGTTTCATTTTTCTTACAAAAAACACATTCTAATTTGTAACCATGGCAAATGTACAGTATACAGTATTTGATCAATAAACTTCTTTTTGTTCTCTGTTCCACATTTTTTTCAGAGACTTAGGTTGATGGACAAAGCTGAATTTAGCTGAACTGACACCAAGGAAAATTGTACTGTGAATAGTCACAGTACCGGAGCCCATTCAACTCTACCTGTAGTAAGAAGTAAAAGCCAAGACTCTGAGGGTGTTGCTCTTGGGCTTTCCGGGGCCAGAGCAGGACCCTTTGTACCGGCAAGTCCCCGGCCTCTAAGACCCACTCTTCCCCGCCACATTCCTTCACTTCAGCCAGCACATACAGGCGGCTGGGGTCCAGCCCCAGTTCCAAGGTTGCGTCCGAAATCACTGATGCCGCTGTTGCATCCTTCTGCGCTCTAATGGGTGAATAAAACAAATTACTAAATGCGATCAATTCAACGTTACGTTAGTTCCTCTTCTCCGAGATAATAGAGTAAAACATATTGATAGCGAGTGTTCAAAACGAAGAACTCTAAACTAACGCTAAACATAAATAGTTTATGGTAATTTTACATTGTCCGGAAAAGGGTCAACAGTCACCACACCAACCTGAGGCTGCAGCAGGCAGAAGATTCGATAGCCAGTCGCGGGTAGATCTGGAGTAGGTAGGAGCGGCCATCTTGGAGGCTATCTGTCCCACCTCCCCCTCCACCTGCGTTCGTTGCCATAGTGGCAGCGCCATCTCTGACATTCATTCTGAGCCAGGGGGAGTGGCCTCAGCATGCCGCACCCATCACCTCACTCTCACCACACAGCACCTGGAAATGGATTGATTAAGTGCCAATTATGGTCACATAAATAAACTGATAACCGATTGATAATATTGCATATTGACATTGGATCATGATAAAGGGAGACACAAGTCAGTTTACAGTCTAAACATTTAGCATGAAAGATATAACACTGAACTCTCATTAGGCCCATCTAGTAAATTCTCAGCATTGGTTTGATGCAATTAGGAACACAGTAAGATAGTGAACTGTTTCCAATATACTGCACTACAGTCTTCTAAAAGCCTAAACAATTAGTCACACCAGCTCCGAGCCTGCATTTAAAAATGCAAACAAAATAGTTTGTTTTCAAACAGTCAAACAAACCACAGGGAAAGCTCATCTCTGGTATTTGTCCCGAATAATGTTCCATTCTGTATATATACTAAGTCTCCAAGAGGTGTGTCTTGGATTAGCCAAGAAAGAGGCCTGGGCAAGTAAATGTACCGAGCTTTATAGGACACAGGCCTGATAAATAGGCAACAGGTTTGTAATCAGTGGTTTATCAGAAAAACATGTTAAAACTACAAGCTAAATTGAGCAATGTACTCCTAGCTACAAATGTACCCTATGTTCAAGAAAAATCAGGCTACAAAATTATATCAACAGCTCCTTATGTCATATATCAGCTAGCCCATTAAAGCTAATCGCTACACTGACTAGATTAATGTCCCATGCTAGGTTATAATCACATGACTGTTAACTGTAAACAGCTGTAAAAGCCCATGATTAGATTCTGTAGAGGGACTCAGGTTGGTCCCAATCTGTCAATATTTTCCTTGAAAGATTCATGCATCAAGGGAAGTCTGCGCACAGGCCTACTTTGATTATAGAATAGAGCAGATGATTATACAAAATAAGCCTGTGATGATCTATGATCTATAATTATTTATCAACAATCAAATGGCTGCAAAGGCTACATGAAGATGCGAGTTGAGGGGATTACTGTAGGACTCAGTGGTGTTGTAAGGTTGCAAACCATTAGTAAGCTCAAGGTCACTTTAATAGTTGTGATACAAGTGGTGCCCTTCCCTGTGGTTGACCAATCCACAGAAATGATGATGCGGACAACATCACCTTGGAAACAACATCAATATAGCACCATCCTCAAGGATAATGACTAGAGATATCTGAGACAGGGCCTATATCCTCAGTCTGTAGTTATGCCTGGTCTTACCCTTACAATTTGTAAAGGCATACAAACCACTTGTCACAGCATGGGGAAACGTTTCAAGGTTTGAAACAGCATTATTAGCATTCCTCACCGAAATAAATGGATATTTACAGTATATAGCATGCTAGCTTGTTACATTGCAGCTAGCATTCCTCATGTTTCCCCCCTGTGGGGAACAATACCAAAAAATTGTTCTCAGTTAATGCCAATACAGATGCCTTTTCCTCACAATGTGACAATGCACCTGGGTGAAGAAAATTGACTAAAATTCCAAATGTCAAGCAAAATATAGAGAAAAGCGTGGGTGTACACAATGTTACATACAGTATAACATACAGGCTCATCCTACCACGAAGCAGGACGGAGCGCCTTAGGCGTTCCTTTGTGCCTACAGCCATTGGACTGTTCGACACGGTCAACAAGTGACCAGCGACCCCCCCCCCCACACACACACACACACACACACGCCACCCTGCACTATGTTGCACATGGAGATTACACATCTCTGGACTATATCATGGGACTCAACTATCTGTGGTATTTCAAGATTACACATATCTGCTTTTTTCTCACTAGCATATTCCAATCATATCTTTAAGCTAAAGACGTCTCTTTATTAGAGACAAACTTATTGTCAGACCTATGGTATGTTTTCAAGTGTTCATATGTCCCAGTAAGACAAGACAGAATGTAATCTGCTATCTCAAAGAACATTCCTGACGTATTCCAAATGCGCACGAAGATGACGTCAGCACATTCGTGGAATGATCCGTCATCAAACTGTTTATCTATATAAAGCCTGTCTTGTCAATACAGGGTGTCTCTCTTCCTTACTGAGCTTTGGAAGAGGACCCGTACGTACGATTCTTAATTCATGTCGATTTCTCATTAAAACCTTTACTGCGATTGGCAGTAATAATCTAAACAGCTCTGAGATCTTGCATCCATCCTGTCATTCTTTTACATCCAACGAACATCCAACATATCCCAAACAGGACTCAATTTAGTGATACAGTTGTACATTTGTATTATGCTTTATTTATAAGTGCCCGCTATTGTTATTGTTACCTGCTATTACCTGTGTCTTTTATTTCATTTCCTATTGCCTTCTACATTTCTGGCATTGTGTTGCCAATTGCTGCTGTAATACCTGAATTTCCCCTAGGGGATCAATAAAGTGCATCTAATCTAAATCAAACACTGAGTAACTTATGTTAAGGCCTTTCACTGCTTTTGCAGGGTAATTCCACAATATTTGACTAAGGGACAACCCAGGGTTAATTGAAGTGAATGAAACCAGTTTCTCTGGTTTTCCTCACATCTAAAAATAGAATTTAGTCATTGCTGTAGGTCAAACAGCATTTCAACAAATTAAAGAGACCAATTCCTATTGCCCTGGAAAGCACATGAGCCTGGGTATAGATATCTTAGGCATGTCAGACATACATAAGACATGTGCATTCACCCTTGGTGTTGGTCATAATGATGACTCATGTCATCTGTAAATAGCTTTGCCACTGAACTTGCAGTTGTAGCTGCAGCAGAGCAATTATGAGCCCTTCCGCTCAATGACGGTGACCGAGGCACAAAAAAAACCAAACACTTAGACTAAGACCGCAAATGGTGTAAATGGTGTAATGAATGACATTTGTGAATTAGAACTTGGCGACCAGATGAAGAGTTAAGCAACCAAACGCTTCACCACCACGTCTCATTTCTCCATCCAAGGATAACTCAATATTCTCACCCTGGCAAGGTCCCAACACCAAGATCCCACATCACAAAGCCCTAAAAAGCCCATTAACTGAAAACAAAGGAAAGGCTTGTTCAGGCCTCACTAAGGATATCACTGACTTCTTGACTGAGGTGAAGCAAACTGCCTCGAACGTGTACCAGGCTCTTTTATGAACCGAACCACAAAATAACCAAGGGGGCAGGACAAACCTCCTAGTGATGAATCACATGATTGACACCTGCACCATAAAAACCTCATTGGAGCAAACAAGGTCTACTATTAATTATTTGAGTACCCTTTCCAGACAGAAACAGTGCTTCAAGGCAGGGAAGCGCAATCAAGCCATGGACAGCTGAGAGTATGCAGGTTTTCATTCCAACCAATCACTACACCAGGTGATTTCCCCAATTTGTTTCTCCTCTCTGGTTGAAGGTGTGTTAATCAGTGAAATCGCCTGGTGTAGTCTTTATCTGGAATAAAAACCTGCATACTCTCAGCCCTCCATGGCCCACTCCTGCTTCAAGGCATGGCCAATCGCTACTGTATCATCATTACCAATGTTTTATTGCGCATGCCCTAGTTTTAATAAAAGAGAATAGGTTTTGACACAACTATTATTTAGCAACATACAGTACTTAGAAGTTCAGTAAGAGCTCAATGACTCTTCACAGCAAAGGGGACTTCCAGTGGCACCACATAGTCGTGCTATATGGTCCCAAATTATTTTCTCTATGAATAGTAGTATCTCGAGTCTACAGATCGACAACTCTTCTCTTTGATATGAGAAAAACTGTAACCTGCACACAGCTTGAAGAAAGACAACAGTATCTATCACATTTATTTGAAAGAGAGTACAGGAAGTTCCATGTGCAGCGGTTTTACAAACCACAGACTGTACAGCAGTTAGCATCATTAGCAACATTTCGGCCTAATGCTGCACTGTAAGTAGCCAACAAGGCTTGTTTTGTACCACACTCAGTCTTCAAACTGAAGCTCGTTGGCTGAGGGTTAATTTCACCAGATGTTAACAGACTCTCTCTCTCTCTCTCCCAGTCTCTGTTTGACAGTGGCAGACAGTGCTGTGGTCACTGTGCCAGACCGGCAGGATGGCAGCTTAGACCGGGTGACTTAGAACCTGGCTGACATAAATGACATAAGCCATTACCATCTTTTCTGGCTCTTTGTTAAGCCCTGAGATATTTCAGAATTGATTCAGCGTAGCATCCAAATGGACCACAGCCAATAGAATAAGATCCAGGTAAAGTCTGTAACCAATATTGATGCAGAACAATGATCTATGGTACAGTGTGAACCACACAGACAGCAGCTGGGTAAAGTTCAGGCTTATGATGGATCACATAACTTGACTTTGCATCAGTAATGCATGCTCTGTAAACTGTAAGCCCCCCTTGGGGAAACAGGAACCTGGTCTAAATCACTGTATGGCAGCCACTGCACTGCTTTAGTAACCTGATCCAGAGGTCGAGTCCTGTAAGCAATGGGGCCTATAGTTTATCATTGCTGTCATTCAAGCAGAGATGGTTTATTTTCTCAACTTGAAAAATAAGAAACGTTATAGTTGAGATATGCCAAAAATAAGCAGGCCAAGGGAAAAACTGACCTTGTATCCCATTTGCTGACTTTCTACAATGCAACTGACATGTAGAGACTAATTTCACTGATCGGTTCAGTATTGAGCTTTCTACAGTTTTCCTACAGGCTCTTACCGAACTACAATAGAAATCTATTGGGCAATCGTAATGCTTTGGAAAAACTATGATAAATGCGCTTTTCAGAGACGGGAGGCTCAGGGTGTATTCTTACAGGTCGTAGCTAGAGTGCGGACATTTACAGTGCAAAATCGTTTTGTTTCAAATGGAACTGTTGTTTCAACATTTGGTTTGTGATAGCCTACATTTCACAAGAGAGCATACTGAGACCTGTAAGAATACACCCTGAGCCTCCAGTCCAGGAAAAACACATTTATCTTTTTTCCAAAGCACTTTTGGATTGCCCAATAGACTTATATTGCAGCCTAGTGAGAGCATGCAGAAAAACTGTAGAAAGATCAATAATGAACTGATCAGTGAAATGGTGGTCTTTACGTGTCAGTTGCATGGTAGAAAGTCAGCAAATAGGGTCTAGTGAACTTATCCTTTAAGTAAGCGGAAAAGGGACATAGACTATGCAAAGAATAGCCTAGCAAATACAAAAAAGTAAAATAACAGAGCCAAGCCATCCGAAGGCTAACTCTGGAATAATTTAGGTCACATTTCAGAATAAAAGAGGGGAAATAGAGGGACTTAAGAGTCATGAGCTTGTGCCTTTGCCAGGCTAGCTGACCACAGCCCCAAAAACATGCAAACCTGTAAAATGTCATGGCATTCAAAACTGCAGACCACAAAACACACATCATTATCCTCCACCATGAGCTCCGTCTGGTTTACATTTGTCACTAACTCCTGAGTCGCTGATGCCCTCTAAACCAGCTTCAAAAGAACAAACATAAAGCTATGCGTGTACGTGTGTGTGAGAGAATCTCAGTGTGCGTGTGTCTGTGCATGTGTAGAAAGAGAGAGAGCGAGAGTGAGAGATAAACATTTGAAAACGAGACAGGAGAGAAAGAGGGGTCCCGGGAGACAATCAAAGGGAGACGAAGCCTTAAAGATAGTGTAGCTTCCTCCCTGCGGAGGAGATCCTCCATGAGGATGCCCAGCATTCCACAGATAAGACCCGGGGTCGTCTGCTCTGTGGAGGCTTAGCCTGGCACTTGATCTGCTTACTGGGGGTTGAGGGTAGATATTAGAGAACAGGACTACAGCTGAGGGTAGAGGGGCTCTTTAGCTGCGTACTGTGGGGCAGGAGGAGGCATTAACAACTAACAAACTCCGTAAACCAGTTATTTTTCAAAGAGGTACCCACCCCACCTAACCCCTCATTATCTAGTCAAGGAGAATAGGCGCGTAACAATCCCACTGTAGTAATCAGTAAAATAGTTTAAGGTCAGCCTACAGCTAGAAATCCCAAATTATTTATCATCACAATAGGAGTTAAATTGAGAACACCAAATTGACCTAACTATCGGTAAAAACACTGATGAGAAATATGGTCCATTGTTTTTGTTTTTTAATGAAGTCTCCAGATTGAGACCACACATGTCCATGTCTGGGATTCTGCACTGATTTCCAATCCTCTGCCTCAAGGGAACTATTAGTTTTCTGTGGGCCAATATTTCACTGAGCCATGCTGTTAACACTGAAAACGATGGCCTATTTAATATGGTATAGTTCTGAAAATCAATATTTTGGAAGAGCGATGGTGTGCACAATGAGTGTATAAAAGTGTGTCTTCTCCCACACATGCATGCACACACACAGATAGAAAGAATGGGTAATACTAAATATCACATTGCCAAACTGGACTTGTGTGGTGGAAAGATAGATTCTGGGGAAAATGTGTTGCATAAAATCAAAAAGGAACTTCAATATAACTGAAGCTGAAGTTGGCAGTGGGAGAGGGAGGTGATGCGATGTGAACAGTTGGCTGGTTTGACACACACTAGCAGAATTGAAATAAGCCAACTGGCTTACTCACGCTCTCCTTCCTCCCAACTCCTACTCACTCCTCCTCACCCACTTCAAATAAATTGCAATAAGCTGGCTCCGCCCTAACAAGGAGGAGGAATGGCAAGTCTGGAGTGCCACACTGTTGAGACAGAAGAAGAAACAAATGTTGCCTCTATATGGCCAGTTGTTGTGGTGTTTATGGCCTCACTTATAACAGTGTGAAAGCCTTGAGTGTTATGCTCCTAGTCAGTGCTATAGACCGTTAATGGGCCTCCCAAGACAGGCATGTGTATACACACACACACACACAGAGCAACCAGTCAGTGCTGAGACACCGCTGGGTGACTAGCTGGTCTGGCAGGAAGTGAATGAGCCAATGACACACAGAGGCCACGATTCTCTCAAACTCTGTATTTCTCGCTATAATGTTAACTCTTTATCACTCCCTCCCTCTTTCTTTATTCGTATGTCTCACACTCTCATACACAGACACACACACACTCAGAGGTCAACCCACAGGAAGCAGGTTATGATGTCAGCAGCAGTGTCTGGACCAATGATATATTGGCAGGGCTCGAAATTGCGACCGTTTTGGTCGCATATGCGACCAAAATTTAGTCCGTGCGACCTCGATATATAATTGGTCGCACCGGTGCGAGTGTAAATAATTGTTCTGGTGCGACCGTTTTCCCCCCTGTTTTTTTCTTCTGCACTTGAACGTCCCCCTCTGTTCATTCGCTAGTATGCCTGGTGACAGGGACCATTCTAACCAATCAAACGTGAGTTTGATGTTCTTACCTTTAATGCTGACTCTAGATTGGTTGAGATTCGCCTTCAATCACTCCCTTTCGCGGCTAGCTTAGCTAGCGTATCGAAAGCTAACAAGATTAAGCAACAATTACGGCATATTTTAGTACCGTTACTGATGTAATTTAGTCGCTGTGGCTCCGGAAACAGTTGATGATGATGATGTATCTTCACCAGCAGAGAAGGTTAACCGTTTTCAGAGAGCGGCTGAAGGACTTTGAATTTCTTCGGTATGAGAGCGGCGCAATTAACGTAACTACATTGTGACGCCTGATGTGACAGAGATGACAGGTAACGTTAACTGCGTTTGTACAGTTGAAGCGTGAGAGCTGAACTAAGCACGGAGACGAAACACAAGAAACCCTGTGACGAGGTGACGAAGAGTTCAGGCT
>OMOT01036593.1:2673-13577 GCA_900312575.1 Acanthochaenus luetkenii
CCAAGCCAAGTCTACTTACCTACTATGTGTTCTGAGTGAGCTTATTGAAGCTGTCAATCAATAAGAGAATGACCTTCACATAACCTTAGGCTGCTTGTCATTTTGCACAGAAAGTCCATCAATTGGAAGACGTACTGTGGCACAGGCAATGTTTTCGCACACAGATAAAAGTTACCTTACTTTTCTGGATTAATGTTATAGCACTTTCTTGTTTTCATAGCACTCTGAGCCATCTGGCTACGTACCCTATTGATGCTCGGGGAATGTTCACTTATTTTACTTATGCACTTATTGTTATATGTTTGTCGCACTGGATAAGAGCGTCTGCTAAATGCCTAAGTTGGAGAGAGACGGGAAAGACTGAGAGAGAGAGAGGGGATGACATGCAACACAGGTCCTCTGGGCTGGATTCGAACACAAGACGTTGTGGTTACATGGTATGCGCCTTGGATCTGAGCTGCATCCCTTTTGGGAACTGCTACCAAAGTTACCCAACAGAAACAGACTCTCTGACAGGATTTCCCAGGGTGATCGCAGCTCTCCCTGAAGCTGGAGAGAGTTAAAGGGGTCCAGGTGCCACTCCCCATCTCTCTCCACCTCCCAAACAACACTCCCCCCTGTGCTCCCACTTGCCAAACGTACCAGGATTTTGTAATGCAATGTATTTTTCTTCATCAGTCACTGCCACATTTTGTGGGGGGAAAAATAATCTGTTGTGGTCACTTTGTCTCTCGAAAAATGGCATGTTAGCATTGTTTGCTTTCCTTAGTAAAACCAGCCGGTACTTGACAGTGCTGGTACCAAATGGTTAATGTGGAATGCTAACATGTTTTTTGGGGTCACTGAAGTAGAAATTATATTCCTGCAATGTGCTAAGTGCTTGGTAAAGAAAATTACCATATCAAAATTAAATTCATTATTAAGTCATTTAAGAATTAATGGGTCTGGAAATGAGTGAAGTGCGTAGTGTCTTAACACCAAGGTCTTACTTTACTTTGCCTAATTGCTTGTTAAACCAAAATGTTGGTCCCCACATGAAAAGTGTAGAAATACATTTGAATGAGCCTTATTTGCAAGACTCTCCTGTCTGATTAAAATGAAGCGGGGCTAGATGCTATTGGATCCTACAGTTAACTACGGCTAACTTACTGTTAGCCTTCCGTCGCTCACTGCCCTCGGGCTCTTTGTGCATAACCGCCATTCTGGTTCCAGTTGCCAAGCTCAGAGTGGCATCATTCATAGACGGCACGTCAGTCCAAAGACCTCCACCAGCATTGTGGCTGCATGTCCGTTAGCACCTCGGCCCTCAGCAGTCACTTCACCTCGTGTTTTTTCTCTCTGCTTCTCTCACTTTCTCTTCCTCTTCCTCTCTGTTCGTTGGATAAGACTGAGCACATGTCTCAGGTTACAAAGGGGATCAGTGCGTCTGTGTACGTGTGTTTCTGAATCTGAGAGAGGGGTGTTGAAGTTGTTTCAGTTGTTCCAGCTCCTCTCACAGTGAAATTATTTTCTGTCTTTCTCTCCTTTTCTCTCTCGCTCTCTTTGTCTCCCGCCCCACTATTTCTCTCTGTCTATCGCTCTCTGATTGACGTGTGGTAAGTCAGGAGCGTTTAAGTGCTCTAGGTGCAGACAGAAACACTTTGTTCTTGTGTCTTTGTTGGCTGGCTTCGGATGGTTTCTGGCCAATCCAAATGCGACCTTCACACTTACGGATCCAGTCTGTTGGCCTCAGATGGTTTTTGAGGTTTTGGGGTACGGGCTTTGAGACTGGAATGGGGGAGTAAGTGGAGGTGGTTTTGAAAAGGGGAGGTAGTCTAAACCTGTTTAAAGTCTCCTGGCATTGTGTTATTAGTTGCCCTTTTCTTGACTAAGCTGCAATTTTCACCCCCCTTGACAAGACTATACTTTTGATTGATTCCAAGTGTGTTCAGAGTAAAAGAGAGCGAGGGATAGGGCCGAAGCGAGGGAGGAGGTGAGAAGAAAATGCAAAGACGAGGGAGAGGAAGTCGAACTGAGTAGAGCTGAGACAGAGGATGAATGATACAGATGGTCCAATCTCAAAAATAGATGCACAACACACGCAGTCATGGCTAAAATAATAATTTTAGGGTTGCATTTATGTTTCTGGCTAGAATGAGACTTGAGGCAGAGCACACACTGGCTTCCAGTATGCATAAGCCATTCCTCTAGGCAAGGTGGATGAAAGGAGGAGGGTAGATGGATTGAGAGAAAGATGGAGAGAGACATGGGGAGATGTGCTCCATTGGTGCAGTCAGTGCCTCTGTAAAGTGAGTAGAACGCTGCGAGGGCCTCTGCAGTCTGGAGGTCATGACAGACACACACACACATACTGGATTGTGTGTCTGTGTGTTTAATAGAGCAGAACTTCCTTGTGTTCTGTAACTGTAACTCCGGTCCACTCCAAAGCTGACACAGTAACTCACGGGGCCGTTGGTGTCAGAGACACACTTCTGTAATACAATATCCATTGCATGACCTGATGTTTCCTGTTTTTTCTTCTTCTTTGAGTGTTTCTCTCCAATTCCTCACTCCAGTTCCATCCAAGAACAAACACTGGCCTCTACAACAGAAGTTGTATAATGTATAATTTACCCTTTTCCTTCCTTCCAAGGGGGTGGCCTGTGCCATAAATTTGCACGTGCAACTGTTAATAGGCTCCCCTGGTGCCTTGCGTCTAGTTCCTAGGCTGTGGGTGACAACTTATGAAGCAGCAGTGCTGTTCTAAACCTGAGCCTTCCTCTCTCTCTGTGTGTGCGCCTGTGTGTGTGTGTGTGTGTGTGTGTGTGTGTCTTGCTCATCCATGCGTGTATTTACTATATGTGATCCAATATCGATTCATAAAATCCAGAGATTGATCTTTTAATATATTCCTCTTCCCGTGGATGAGTGGAGCTTTAACCCCGTTAGTCTCGCGTGGTCAGCCTTTGGTTCTTCCGCCACACGTGTCTCTGAGGTCACTGAGATTGGATTAGCTGCCCTGTGTGCTCTTTTGGTGACATACATTTTTTATTTTGGAAAATACATTTTGCAGTGCTATGTTTTGGCTTTAATCTCAATTTAAGATCGCACTATGTTGTGTTTTTGCTAAATGAATGATGGTATGCTGTAGTAGTAAATCCCTCATCTCTTGTCTTGTTGTGAATCATCATGAAATCATTAATACGGATCAAATATGCAACATTAAACACATGAACACATGGTAGTTACATCAATATAGATTTGTGTGTGTGTGTGCACGCGCACCTACAGTATGTGTCGCCTGTTTACAGTGCCTCAGATCCTCTCGTGTTTGTCCCACCTCTATAAGGTTACAGCAGGAATGTCAGAACACATTTACTGGGGTTTTACTGCAGATTAAAACGCACGTGAACTCGCACACCTTCACCATTCTCATGTGAAAGGATTCTTCTCCGGTGTGACATTACAGGTGATTTCCTCTCCCTCTCTCTCTCTCTCTCTCTCTCTCTCTCTCTCTCTCTCGCGCTCTCTCTCTCTCTCGCTCTCTGTCATATCCACTCACCGGAAATCATAAATCTTTTACTGATATGGGATCTGATTATTGTTTTGAAAGTTATTTTTATTGTTTCAAAATGCCTCAGGCCAAAGCGTCACTCTACATTCCCACTGAGAGTCAGGCTGAAGTTAACAAGGGAACTGTGCTTTATTTCCAGCTCTCTCAATCTCACCCTGTCTCTTTCTCTCTTTCTCTGTCTCCCTCGATACTTATATGTAGGGGTGGGCTATATGGACAACTATCATTACAATATTTTCATGATTCACCGTTCTGCAGACAGTTAATTGTGTTGCAACACTATGTCTAGGTTTCACGTAACTGAAAAGTATTCCCCAAGTGCAGCACTCCATTTGAAGCCTTTAAAGAAAGTTCATGCCAAAAAATACAATAAAAGTTGTCCTGCGACTGTATTTTCCTGCAACCTTCCAAGTACATTTTGCAAGGACTGTCAACCAGTTTGAGTAATCTATTCAAACCTTCATTTGATCTGTTTTGATAGGAACTTTGATAGGAACTATATTAAGTTCTTCTCGCACCTGTCTGATGCTGCTTCAAGTGCTCATCGTAAGCTCCTCCTTCTTTTTTTGGAATATGTGTTTGACTCTTTTACTGTTTACTTCATCTAAAGTTTGTTCTCTGCTTCTGCAGCAACACTGGTCATCAGTGCACAACGGTGTTCTTCTACAACTATAACTATTTACACAAAATGCCCCAAAATAGCATAATAATAAAAGGCATCACTTTAACCATCAGCTTCCCTGCTCTCTGCCCCCTCAACATCACATCTTGGCAATGTGGATATGAGGAAAATCGTGACTTTCACAGTCATAGTTACCACTTGGTTAGGCCGTCCATGTGGGCTCATCTCGTAATTATGATTGTTTTCGACAGCTATTGAAGGCAACATAGGCTGGACGCTTTGGCTGTTCTCAAGGATGCGCTTGAGTGAGATGTTGGGTCCTTTTGGGTTCTTCCTTTGGAGTTGACTAAACATGTTTGCTGTATTGCCCCCTAGTGACCCAATCGTATGTTGAAAAAAATCATGGCTCTTTGAACAGTTTTGGAGGGATGGGTTAGTAGTAAACGCTGTTTCTCTCCTCCTTCCCATGCGTCCTCTCACTCCTTCATCCCCCCCCTCCCTCTCCGGTTATTGCTGACAGAGAGAAAGGTGCATTTAGCTCGCTGACTGTGTTGTTATCTGTTTACAAGTCAGTGTTTGTTCAGCGCTTGATCATGTTACATGACACACACACACACACACACACACACACACACACAGGCGCACATAAATACACTTACACGCTACAAGCAATCACATTTTTGGTGTTATATCCACAGAGAAAGGGATGTTTACTTGTTTAACCTAGAGGGATATTTATACACACACACAGCCCTACAGTAGTGGAGTTTAGAGTGACAGCTAATCCTCGACCAGCTGCTGAGGTATCAGTGTCCAGCTCAGCTCCTTGGTTTGGGGCCCTGTCGCAGCCCAGGCTCTCTGTCTGGGGACGACCGCTAGACCGCAGGGGATCAGGATATACAGTATGTGCTGTATATATGAATACTTCTATTCCAAAATGCCATCTCCAATCTCATCTCCAATGCCATAACAAAGAAGTGTTGCCGCATGGTCGTTGTGCAACATAAAAACTAATGCTGATGATTACATTCTCTCAAATGTCACTGTTTACCTGTGCTTAAGCTCCTGTGTCAGCAAGATTCCCCCCTGCTGATGTGTCCTTGAGCAAGACTGAAACCTTACGCAGCTCCTGTAGAGGGGGGGGGGAGAGAAAAGGGGATTTCCCCACAGGGATCAAGTATCAAATAAAGTATCGCATATTTATAAGAAAGGGTCTTAAGATAACTAATAACATTTTAAAAGGAGCTGGCTGGGAAAACTGTGTGTGTTTGTACATGTGTGTCTTTGCACCAGTGCTGCTTGTACTCTCCCACCCTCCCAGCACCAATACCCACCTAACACACACCGACTGTACATCTACTAGGGTTTGACGCTGCTGGTTGAGTCAACCACACACAGACATAAATATTTTGGTTTTTTGGTTGTTTCTTTTTGGTTAGTTTTTGATGTTTGTAAGAGTTCTGGACTATATGTGACATTGTCTGCCTCCTCCTCTCCTCTCCTCTCCTCTCTCCTCTCCTCTCCTCTCCTCTGCTCTCCTCTCCATTCCTTGTCATTGTTGGCTCTCCTCCCAGCTCCTTATTAGGGAATAAGATTCCAGTGCTTTGGGAAAATACGGCCTGATTAATGGTTGATTGGCTGGTGGTGGAGAAGTGTGAAGAGTTCATTTGGAGGATCTTTATCGACTGCGCAACGCTAACGAGAACGTGGGGAGAGAGAGGGTGAAAGAGAGAGACCTTTGAAGAGCAGACAGCTGACCGGGGCCCAAACTAAACATTCTCTCTCTCTCTCCTCCTCCTCACCGCTCCCTCTGTCTGTCAATCAGCTCTCTTTCTGTGTCCCTGTCTGTTTGTCTCCCTCTGCCTCTCCTCTTTCTTGCCGCCCTGTCTGTCCATCAAACCTCTTTCTCAGTGTGTCGCTTTCTTTGCTAACTCTCTCTACCTCCCTTTGTCTCTTAAAGGATGACATTTTAATGATCCCTGTGCACAAATTGGGCCGTCACAGCAGCAAATAGTAAAATGATACAGCAAAGAAAAATGCTATATAAATGGGAATACAAATACAGCATGTGGGTTATGTAAACATAATTAACACATGTACACTCTATTTAAGATTCTACACTAGAACATATGAAGTATAAATGTATGGATGAGAGCATCATGAGGGTGCAGCAAGAGGCAGCAGTAATGGCAGTAGAACTTACTGGGACAGAAAGTGAGAAGAATGTAAAATATGAATGTGCTCTTTGCCTTTGTCTTTCCCTCTCTCTGTCCACCACTCATTCTGTTTTCTTCTTTGACTCTGTCTCTAAATGATTTGGATGTTTGGATGTAGTTATGTGGTTGTGGCTTTTTTGCGCTGTGTGACAGACAAATGCCATAATTAAGTGTCATTTCTCTACTAATCCTGTTTCCAGCATGATGTGTCAGCCGGAGCTCTGAAGGCGGCGCTGGACGGGGTGGTGCAGGAGTGTGTGAGCTTTGTGGGAGTGGACATCAACATCTGCTCTGAGACGCTGATGACGTAGGAAACACAGAAACACACACACACACATATGCACTCACACACACGCATACACCATCGTATGCTGTGAAACGGTGATGAAGTACGGCCCAGACCTCTGACATATTTTCCCTTAGCAGTCACAACATGGCAAATTTTCTTTCATGCACACACACACACACTCACACACACACACACACTCACATACACGCTCACACAGTCGGCCTGCCAGCTTGCTGTTTAGTCTAACGCCTCACACCCGGTTTCCCTCATTGGACCCGCTGGAACCAACAGAGGGGATTAAGGCAAGGTAGACACACACCCATGCACATACACATGCACAGAAACACATACACAGAATTAAATACCCAGACACATGCATGCTTACAGTCTCACACAAGCATACATGCACACATTTGCTATAACACATGTATATAGACACACCACTCACAAAGTGCACAATTTTTGTATAACACATGCACATTGACACACACACACACACACACACACAGAGGTGAAATGAGCTGGCATTAGCTGCAGGGCAGGCATCAGGTCATCTGTTTACCTGTCTGCTCTGTAAGTGAGCTTTTTCCATGCCTGCCAGGACTTATGTCTCTCACACACACACACACACACACACAGACGTGTTGATGACTGCAGTATTATGTAGAGTGTTGACACAGCAGTGTGTTTTAGAGTGAGTGAGTCACTGTGGACTGTGGACATTAACTGTGAGCAGAGCTAATTGAGTTTCAAATCACCTCTCCTCCCCGCTCGGCCAAAACTGGACAAATATACTCACTAAATATTGGCTTGTGTGTGTTTCTTGTGAGTCGTTTCCCTGCTCATTTAAAGAAAATGTGCCATAATAAATGCCAGATCACACTCTACTCTGTTTGTTTGGGTATTATAGAAATGTGATGTTAAGTGTGTAAATTCTACAGAGCTGTGTTATTAGGTTAGGCCTGTTTTTTTTTTATTAACTGAAACCTTTTTTATGCCTAAGGTAATCTTGAAATGATAACATTGCAATATTAGTTTCTGGAACAGTTTCCTGTTTCCAGGTGATATTTTGTTTGCTAAGCAATATTATCCCACGTGTTTCAGCTATAGTTGTATTTTAATTATTTTTCTATTTTTTCAAGGAAATTTGTATTTTAGTTCTCTTCCAAAACACAATACATCCATTTTGGGGAAGACATTTAAAATACATACATAATTATTATAACACCTGAAGTTCATCATTCAACATTTATAAAATATAAAAGTGTTGTTATGTAAACCAAGAACTGTAATTAGTTTGAAAATTGTGCTATCAATAATTTAGTATATCTAATTTTCATACTTAACTTGATAGTTTCCCTCATTTTATATATATATTTTTTCACTGTTAGCAACAAAATGTAGCACCTGGACCTACTGTAAAAAATGATCCATTGACTTTCAGAAATGTATTTAGGGCTAACCTTATCTAGGTTAGGCTGTAACAATTCCTGTTTTTCCCCTAGGCATGTAGCAGGTCTGAATGCAGGCCGGGCGCGGAATATAGCTGAGTGGAGAGAGCAGAATGGACCCTTCATCAACAGGGAGCAGCTCAAACTGGTCAAAGGCATCGGGCCCAAGAGCTACCAGCAGTGTGCCGGCTTCATCAGAATCAACCCACAGAACCTACACAGGTACACACACATATACACACAACGCCTGGGAGATTGGACGAATACATGGGGGAATCCATAGCCGGTGGATTTCTTTGGCCAATTGCCTTGTCGATTTAAAGACCTTCATCCCCTTAACACGCAAGGGGTGTTATTCGCATTCATTGTGGGGGAAATGTCTCATCAATCTGGCCATGCAATGTACTGTTTTACAAATGTGAAATGTCTCAGTTCTACCTATCTGTACTTTACGATCCTAATGTTATAGCAACAACAAAATAGACTCCTGACCTTCAATGACTTCTAGAAGTCCACAAACAATACGAATCATGGTAATCTCGGTATCCTAATCACCGCAAGGGTCCATCCAACAAAACTAGCAATAGTGTTTAGTCACAAAAACGTGATAACTCTGAAAAACATTGAAGAACGACCATTGGTTATTTGTAACAAATATTGTTGATTATCCTTTCTCTGTTTGATATGTGTTGTTAGTAGTGTTTACATATGAGAGCAACTCTTTTACACATTCTGCAAGTTGCTTGGGTTGGGTATTTAGGATTTCCCTTTGCATCTGTGGCAAAACCAAAAAACTGCCAGATTGGCGAAGTTGTCCTCTTTTAAGTGCTTCCAAAATGGTGTCTTTCGTTGCACAGGACAAAACATTTCCCCACATGGGAAATAATTAGATATGAAGGCTTACTATAACTATGATTTTCTCCTACATTTAAGATGCCTCTCCTTTGTCTAAACAGTACCAGATCCTCACCTCACCCAGTACCAGCAGTGCCAGAGAAACCAGTGGCTAAGAAGGACAAGGGAAAGGCTTGCACCAATGTACCAGCCTCACCCAATCCCCTGGACCAGACCTGTATACACCCAGAGTCCTACCATGTGGCACAGAGGTACGGCGCTTGACAGGCCAGAATTATTTTTGCATTGTTCATGGCTATTTAGAATGTTCTAAAATTCTAAATCCCTGCACCGCTCTGAAGGAAATGCATGAAATGTACAGCATGTGAGGGTATAAATACCAGTAACACTCTTGTTTCCCTTCAGGCTGTAGTAGTGCGCTCTGATCTGATACTATCTTCTTGAGTGGGCTTGTGACTGGAAGGTCACAAGTTAAAATCCCATGACTGGCTGGGAAACTGGGTGGGGAAGGTGAATGAGAAACACTCCCTACTGCCCTTGAGCAAGACTGATAACCCTCAGCTGCTCCAGTGGAGCTGCTTAGTGGCCAACAGTAGAAGACTGTGGTTGTACTGGGCAGCTCCCAGTAGTGAATGTGTGGAACTGTGTGGATGTGAAACAGGGTGTCACTGGAAAAGAACAGTCACGTTTCAGTCAGAGTTTCTCCTGGATAAACAAACGGTTAAAAGTACTGAGCTACGTGTCGGAGTAACCCGACATCAGATAATATAACAGGAAGAACAGAATTATAAAAATTCCAGGAAAGAAAACAGGAAAACTGTATTCAAAACAACTAACTGCAAACTAAAGAGGAAGTCTGAGTAAAAAAACGGTATATGATGTTTTCCTGTAGTCAAATCAGCTCAAATGAAACAAGGGGGGCGGAGTATAGCCTTTAAATCAGATTTTTCTGTTATTCGAATTATATGCCTTTACATTGATGAAATCTAGTATTTTGAATATATTTCAGATAAAACACTTTTTTGTTTTACAGGTGTGAAAATGTTTTGTAACCACTGTAGACACACACATGCCTAAGAAATCACGCTAAATTACCAAACTGATGTTCGTCACATTGAACTGCATGGTACGATAAAACTATTATTTCTCGTATTTGCTTTTTATCATTAATTTAGACAACATTGTGCTGTATATCACGATAACTGCACTTTTATTTCATCACGATGTGATTATATTGAACGATGATTAATGATAATATTGAATTATTGCCCAAACAGGCATATAGACCTAACACCACACACACACACTTACAAACATACAGAGCCAGTGCCTCCTCTTTCGTCTCCCGTGTCTGTGTAAATCAAATCAGAGTCCTGCACCACTCTAACCAGCCCCATATGAGACGGTGTCAAAATCAGCTCCATCTTAGCTTGAACATGCTTTGGGCAACGGGGGAGGCTGCTGTACAAGTGTGTGTGTGTGTGTGTGTGTGTGTGTGTGTGTGTGTGTGTGTGTGTCCTTGTGTGAGAAAAGATTGTTAGCACTGCTGGTACTGATATCAAAAGCACATTGAACATCTGCCCTCATCTTGCTCCATGTGTGTGTGTGTGTGTGTGTGTGTGTGTGTGTGTGTGTGTGTGTGAGTGTGAGTGAGTGGGCCCTCTCTCCTGCAGCTGCAGTCATTCAACTGTGTTTAGTCTACATAAGTTCTGACACTAGTGGCTCTAAGCGTCGCTGCACTCATGTTGATACGCCTTTAATGGCCTCAGTGCGCGTGTGTGTGTGTGTGTGTCTGTACATGCATGTGTGGAGAGAGATGGATGTAGGTTGGGTGAGATTTTGTGTTTTTGCTTGTCATTCATACTTCAAGTTCTTAAGTAGTGTGGGTGTTTGGGTGAACATGTTTCTATGTTCAGTC
>OMOT01036608.1:8753-21070 GCA_900312575.1 Acanthochaenus luetkenii
CTGGATAGTGCGATTTAAATCTCATCATGACTTCGTTTACAGGGAGAAAAAGGGGCCCGTGGTGCAGAGGGGCGTCCTGGGCTCCAGGGGAAGCAGGTGGGTTGTGGGTCCACAAATATGGCCACCGATTGCCTGGTTTTGTCATATAGATACTAAAATAATTGTTTGTCCGCTACCTTCAAAATCCCCTAATGAAAGCACACAGAACCAGTAAATATTTTATAATGTGGTAAGGAACACTGGGAAAGAACTATGTTTTTGGCACATGTGCCGTCTCCATAAACAACATTAGTTCATGTGGCTGGATTTTGGCTGAGATCTGAAGGCCTGAACTATATCAACATAAGATGGTGAGTCATTGAGAGTAGAGCCTCAATGGCCACGGCAACCTACTGTATTGTATATGGAGGAAGGACAAAGTACCACAACTTCAAATGGTTTCATGATTTGACAGGGTATTGTGGGAGATCCTGGAGAGAGAGGAGCTGCTGGAGAGAAGGGGAAGCCCGTATGTATCATAGGTTCATCACAATGATACGGAAATTATGTTTTCCACCAGTATACACATATATTGCTTTATTCATAGGCATTTCTTGCATTTGAAAGTCAAAATATTTGTTTCATAAATATGTCTATTGTCTGAACTAGGGGAGCCAAGGACCTAAGGGTAGAATTGGCCCCATTGGACTAAAGGTGATTCACCGCTGACACCCCTACAGCATCACACCTGAGTGCTCAGTTCTGCTTCAGGAATAATTTGCCTGATTTATACTAACGATAGCATTTCCTTAGGGCATTTTTGGAGACCCTGGTGTGCCAGGCAGAGATGGGGACCCAGGAATAGAGGTAGTGTATGCTGATCATATTGATCTTTTTATATTGAAGTTTGGATGCAATGTATCTGTATCTATAAGTGTCATCCATTCCACACAGGCTTATCAAGGACCACAGGGCAGTAGTGGAAGAAGTGGCCATATTGGAGCAAAGGTGACGTGCAGATCATATATTTTGTAAATACATATACAATTGGATTGTTTCTGGCAGAGTAATTTGTTGTGGTGTGTGACTCGATCTTCAACAGGGAGAGAAAGGCGCCCTGGGTCCACCAGGAGAAATGGGTCCTCAAGGCCGAACCGTAAGTCACTTTCTTCAGGCATTCATTGCATTGCAATCACTGAAGACGAGCACGAAATACATTTTAAAGAGCTATGTAAGTAAAGTAGTTTGCCATCTTAAAGGAAAACTACAGTGTACAGAGAATAAACTAGGCCCTTCGGTAGCTTTAATACATGTTTTATTCTCTAGGGCCCAAGAGGTTACAAAGGTTCTGCAGCGAAGCCAGGAAGACCTGGATTTATTGGCCCTCCAGGACCTACTGTGAGTGTTCCAGATGAATTTTCTAAACTCTTTGAAATACAAGTTCATTCTCTTCAAACCATTAAACCATGTCATCTCTTCACAGGGACATGTGGGCTTGCCCGGCAGACCAGGGCCCAAGGTAATGCATTCTTATCCACTATCCGTTAGAAATATAAAATGAAGGCAATTTGAGCATATAGTGAAAACTAATATTTGATGCCACAATCAACAATTCTGGTAGTATTTGCAGGTTCAATGCACCAGACAGCGTTTAGGATTTACAGAACATTTGACCAAAACTCTTGCCAAATAGGAGGTTTTGCAAATCGCCGTATGCCTTATTGATTTTGAGGTAACAGTTGATGGTGAAATGAAGGTCAGATGAAATACTAAAAGAACTACCGAATGATTATCCGGGATCCTAACATAAGATACATGATCAAATCCATCCGTTACACTTCTGTTCCCTTGTGGAGCAGACGTGTTGGTATGGTTAGATTACCACACCAGGTTGCCTCCTAGCTTCATGTGTCAGCATAGCTCTCCTGTAACTCACTGCCTCGGAGTAATCTGTCAGCAGACCCATATCAAACCACCATGAAGAGGGAGAGCAAACAATTGGATAATTCACTTAGCTCTCCGGAGTGTCTCCCCTCGGCTGCTCCCAGGGCATATTAACTCAGTGTATCCTATTCTCCCCATCTGGACAGGAGGTCAAAACGAGTGCTAAAGTCCCCCGGAGGACCTGTTCTTGGTGTTTACAGGATACCCCATGCCGATCACAGACACCAATCTTCCCGTAGAGCCCTCATTTGGTTGATGTTTTTGTGGCATGCTATAATGCTGATTAAAGAGAACCCACATTTGGAGTACCGTATAAAGCTGGTGTTGATTTGTTTTAAAGTGGAATACAAATAAATTCTAAAAATAATGAAACATAATGTACTATGTCCAAAACCATTAACATTTGTACTAGTATTATACACAACTGTCTCACATTGCCAGAAATGGGAGAGTGGAGATTCCCCTTTCTACGATGTTTAATAGAGAACTGATTGGAAAAAGTAAAAAAGGTGACAATATTACGTTATGCTATTTTCCTGGAAGGGAAACGTCCACAAAATCTGTGTGCTCTTCTTCATTATGATTCAATAGAGCACTTCCAGTTGTGTTACTATGCCATGACCCACCGCTTTCTTATTATTTCAGCACTGTAAAATATTACATTTTCTGGAGTAATAAAGTACAGCACTCCCACGGTCATGAAAATCCTGCAAAATTGTAAAATGTCATTAAACGTTTGGAAAAGTTAAGACATTTTAAATAATGGGATGTTTTTGAAAAAATGAAAATACAAATTACAGGAATATATTGGAAAATGTGACACAAATTAGGCTAAGGTGACATCACATGGCACCAAAGATCAGCCAATAGCAGATGGCATGCCATGTTTTACACCAGGGCCCTCATTTATCAAGCGCACGTACGCGTACTCCAGGCGTACGATCACTTCTACGCAAAGTGTGAATGAATCAACTTGTACTTGTACTTCAGAATGTACTTCAAATTCAAATGAAAGACATCTGTGACAGGTGTTTCTAAATTAATGTAACATGGCTCATCTTGCATTACTGGAAGATGTGGCACACCGTGCATCTTCAGAGACGCTGATCTATTTGCTGAAAGCACAGAGTTGCTTGTAAGTAGATATCGCTCGGCAAAACACATTTTGCTTGATTTATGACGTGATTTGGTACCTATGTTGTAGCTACAAACTAACCGCACTAAAATGTTATTCCTGCGCACATCCACGTCCTGTCCACCCTGGGGGTTTTGCCACTGGCACATTTCCCATCCCTCAATGAGCAGTATTATGCCAGCAGTGTTGGATGCCATAATTTAACTTTCTACATCCTACAGCTGAGATCCAGCTGGAATTTCATTTCATTACGTTACATTACATTACATTACCTACAGCATTTAGCAGACGCTTTTATCCAAAGCGATTTACATACCATCATATAAGCTACCATAGACATACTACATATATATAATACATCATATACTAATGACATCATATACCATGCTACACACAAACTCATGTCTTTGGCCTGTGGGAGGAAATCCACCGCAATTTCACGGCATTGCTGGAAGTCAAAATATAACAGGTGCAACAGACTGAACCCACATAGTAATAAAAAGTGATGTAGTATTAAATAAAAAGGAGGGTAAACTATGACCTCCTGTCAGTGATCATCATAAGGCAAACAACCACCAACAAACAGCCTGTACACAACTCAATCAGCCCACCTCTATTTCTGTTGCAGAATAACCATATGCATGTGGCTTTTAAACAGATGTTTTGTAACCATATATGGTTGATTAGGGGCGTTTTTGTACGCAAGTGATCCCTAACGTGCACGAGCAAGGTGGTTTAGAACATGTGGGATTTATCAACGTTGTTGTGCATACAACCTGTCTTTGATAAGTACAGATTTTGTTGTACTTAGACATGTTCTACATTTTGTTCGTAGGACAACATTTAGAATGTTTTCTACACACTGTTGATAAATGAGGGCCCAGGCTTTACACCAGGCTTTACACCAGGCTTTACACCAGGCTTTACACCAGGCTTTACACCAGGCTTTACACCAGGCTTTACATCAGGCTTTACACCAGGCTTTACACCAGGCTTTACATCAGGTTTTACACCAGATTTTACACCAGGTTCTACACCAGGCTTTACACCAGGCTTTACACCAGGTTTTACACCAGGTTTTACACCAGGCTTTACACCAGGCTTTACACCAGGCTTTACACCAGGCTTTACACCAGGCTTTACACCAGGCTTTACACCAGGCTTTACACTAGGCTTTACATCAGGCTTTACATCAGGCTTTACATCAGGCTTTGCATCAGGCTTTACATCAGGCTTTACATCAGGCTTTACATCAGGCTTTACATCAGGCTTTACATCAGGCTTTACATCAGGCTTTACACCAGTTTACACCAGGCTTTACATCAGGCTTTACACCAGTTTACACCAGGCTTTACATCAGGCTTTGCATCAGGCTTTACATCAGGCTTTACATCAGGCTTTACATCAGGCTTTACACCAGTTTACACCAGGCTTTACATCAGGCTTTACACCAGGCTTTACATCAGGCTTTACATCAGGCTTTACATCAGGGTTTACATCAGGCTTTACATCAGGGTTTACACCAGGTTTTACATCAGGCTTTACATCAGGCTTTACACCAGGTTTTACACCAGGCTTTACACCAGGCTTTACACCAGGCTCATATTTTCTGTATGCTACATCACCATCTTCTCCTTAAATTAATATTAATAATAATAATGTATCCTTGAATTAAAACCTATATCTATATTTTGCCATTTCAAATTTGAGGTCAGTAGCCTAGTAACCTGGTAACATGAAGGCCTTATGTATATGTGTCAGGAAAAAACCCATCTCTTAATATTGTTGATTGTTGTTCAGTTAGATCTAGGTAGGCTCATTTACTGTAAATAAATAAATAAATGAACTTGAACTTAATACCCATCTCTTCTTGACGCGCCAAAATTACTTCAAGCACCATTGTGTCGTCTTATAAACCTGTAATAGGTGCTCTTGTTTATCAATCCATGAAGAATCCGTGAAATTCACATAGCCTACGTCAAATATTCGCTAGTCACTCATCATTTGTTATTTTTCCTTGTACAGGGAAGCACAGGAATCCAGGGAATCCAAGGTGTTAAAGGTGTAAAGGTACTGCTTTAAAAATGTCACCCTCTCTACTCATCATTATACTCTGCTTGTCTGTTTTTACTTACTATGAATTCCCTTTTTTTCTTTCTAAAGGCACAGAAAGGGAAAAAAGGTCCAAATGGAGAGGTGAGCTTTTGTTGTGTTAGTCCTTAATGCACACGGACAGAGAACAAATCGGAGAGCTTATTATTATTATGAGATGTTAAGTGTTTAATAGCACATTTATATCACCTGAACAAGAGCTTCAGAACAGATGCATGACACACTCATGACTACTAATCCAGTCCTTTTAGTTTTTAGTAGGTATTCATTTCATAGTTAGGTAATAATTAGCTACATAATCATCACATTCTCTTATGAATCTATCAAATAACATTTGATACATTATCAATAATTTTTTGGTCATTCTTACTACTGTACTAGGGATTCTAGATAACTCCATTCATCACCCAATTGCAACACAAAAGCTAATTATTTTCTTCTTTTTCTTCCCCCCCAAAAAATTGGAATGTCAGGCCATTTTAAGCTTAGTTCCTTTCAGTAACAGTTTGTGTCCAACCTTGTGAGGAACATCTCATTGTATTCTGGTGGATATATATATATAGACCAGAGCAGTGGCTATATTGAATATTGTCACTGCTGATGTTGCTCCCTGCGCTGTAGGTTGGAGGCAGAGGTGAGCAGGGTCCCCAGGGAGGACGGGGAAAGCGTGGCCCAGCAGGCACACCTGGAAGTTCAGGTCCTGTTGGGGTCAAGGGGGTTCGAGGTGAAGGAGGACCAGACGGTTTTCAGGGCCCCCCGGGCCCACCGGTAAGCAAAATACAAGGCTCTGAAAACATTCACTGAATACCTGGATAACAATTTGAAAAATATGATTTTATATTTTGTCACCTCTGACCTAAGCACACCAAAGTAACAAAAACAGAGTACCTGGCTGCTCAAAATATAATTGTGTATACATGTATAGTACTTGATGCAATCATCTTAGTATATGGTGCTCAAACATTGCTTCAAAAGCTTCCTCCTGAATCACTACTGTATCGGTTCCTCATCTACTGGTAATTGATATCACACACACAGCAAAGCAATTATTTGCAATAGTAGTTACAGTGATGGCTCACACATTGTTTGGTAACAACTGGGGTGTCAAGAATGCCTTTAAATGGTTTCTCATTAGCTTTTAGTTAGTAGTGACTCACAGCAAGGGTTTCATTAATATGGCTATAAATCCATAATGAGCCTAAGGAAATATTGCTGCCTGGGTTTGTTCACTGTTCACTGCATTTCCTTTCTGAGGCAGCCATTAGTTCAGCATGCTCTGTCCTGTAATATTCCATAGTACATGTCCCGGAGTTGGGTCGCCTCCAGTGATGGATGTGGTATTGATTTGTTACACAGGGCCCGACCCTCTCTGCTCAACATGTGATTGACGTTTGCAATAGAGTGGTACTGGAACAGATGTCCACTTTTGCCAACTCAGTGAAGAGGACATGTGCCGCTGTTTGTCCTCTCTATGGAGACGTGCCCATGGGTGCCCCTGGTCCCACAGGACAGAAAGGACCGCCCGGACCTCCTGTGAGTTTCAAAGTGTATTGATTTGTTGAATAGAATATTTGTCATGGTATATCTCCATCAGTCCGCACAGAGACACTCATGGGACACCGTGTATTACAGAATGATTGATTGAACTATAGACCTTTAGCTCAGGCACACTGCTAAAGTACATTCCCCATACATTGTTCGTTTCTGTCTCCCTGGCTAAGTAAACTGCAAACACATGTCAAGAGCCTGGACCGGACTAAGACAGCTGAAGTATTTGGCAGAATCGCTCGGAATGAAAACATTCCGATTTTCCACGTCTCCATGAGGACAAATAAGAAGTCACAGACGAGGCACTTGGTCTGTGTTGAATGGTTTCTGAAGAGTACCAAGCCCGTCCTTGGCCTGGAAACCCTTTTCCACATTTATTACAGTGTAGAACCGATTCATGTTCCACTGCTTCTTTAATCACAGACTCTCAGGCTGATAAATGTTCATGACTGAATATATAAAAATATTCCACTATATTAGATTATGGCTGTTAAGCCTCATGTTGTGACCGCAAATGCGCAACCAACAGTAGTAATGTGCAATGTTTTCCCAACAGAATATGAATGATTAAGCAGACTAAATCTAATTTCCTTTCAGTACAGAGCTGGTCAGTGGTGAATGGAGCCTTAATCCGTTGAGCGCCTAAGAAAAAAAAAACATTACAACTTTTATGCTGAAAACACACAAAATATTAATGATGCAATTGACCCATTTATGCTGTTGCCAGGGTGACCTTGGTACTGATGGCATTGATGGAGAAGTGGGCCAACCGGGATTCTATGGAGAAGCTGGAGATCCAGGCAGAAAAGGAGAACTAGGTGTGAAATACAAACTTGACAGAATGTATTTCTGTGTATGCTTTTTTATCAAACATTGAATTCACCAATGCTTGTTTTGGATGACAGAACCATATTGTGAGAAACTGCAGTAATCAAATATTGTGAAACATGAAACCTGTATGTTAACATGTACATTCTAAACTTTTTTTAAATGTCATTTATTGTTAGATGGCTTAACATGATGTCACACTTATGGTTCATTCCCGTGCCACGCCAATGAAATAGAATCATATTTACATGGTGTTTTAAACATGTATTTAACACGGCCTAGATCTCCAGACAGCATGTTCTTGACCAGCTTAGTCCCAGGGTCATTCCTGCTAAGAGAACAGTGTGTCTGGCTTCCAGGTGACAGAGGAGAACAAGGCGATAAAGGAGCGAAGGGCTACGGCCTACCTGGCTACATCGGAGACCAGGGACCAAAGGGTAACATCGTCTTTGAAACATACTCGACGTTGTTTGATGACTAAGCTGAATGAGCATTAAAACAGCTGTTGGTTTGCTGCTTATCATGAGCCATTGATCAGTAGCCACATCCGGCCCTTTGCATTGTTTCACGTCACATTGTTTTAACTGTCGTCAGTGGAGCTTGAGATCACAGGAAATGATTTTGCCGAATTTTGCCAAAAGAAATGTCTTTCCTCTGCAGTCTTTATAGAATCCATGAAAACAGACATACAGGCTTGGAGATGTGAAGACCAAACACTGGTAACAATATTGTATCCTCAATCACCAGGTCAGCGTGGACGTCCTGGCAGAGCCTTTAATGGCCAACCAGGGAAGCAGGGCGAGAGGGGACACGTAGGCCGGCCAGGACTCAGGGGTCACCCAGCTCTCAGAGGAGTCCCAGGTATCTGTGTGACCTCTGGGTGCGATCTGCTCCATTCCACCAGTGGAACAACTCAGCCAGCACCCCAGAGGCTGAGGAGTCGCCCGTAGAGGAAAAATAAATGGGAAACTTTAGACAAAGTCAGCCCTTACACGGACGGTGATTTGGAGATTGTGCTTACGGGAGTAAAACATGGTGGATTTCCTATGTTAATATGTGTATGTTCAAATTTGAGGTCAAATAAATTGATTTGATGTAAATATGCATCCCAACTGACACCTGAAGAGGCACAAATGTTTGAACTTCTGGGAACGTTCTGATCTACAAATCGGTTTACCACAGACACAACACTTACATTGCAGTTCATTTGAAGGAGAGCGGTAACACACCTGATAGTTTTATTTAAAATGATCTCACATGAGTCTGAGTTGTCTTTGAATATCTGTTCTTTATAATAAAAGTTAAAAACGGATTATCAACCTTTTTTATTATACAAATGGGATTTTTTTTTCTGAATGTCTTCATATGATAGCCTAATTCGGGTTCATGATCACAACATCTGTCTTGGATATTTTGTCATTGCTGGACCAAAGATAATATGTACCGTGGTGATGTTGCAAGAACAACATGGATATCATTGTAAGAGTTTGTTTGCCCCATCGTGGCGGGTTTTGACTACTGGAAAACATTGCAAAATGTTTAATACCATATAAAGAACAGTATATACCTTGGGGTTGTTTTTATTTGTATTTCACATGTAGCTCTCCTCACGTGGAACAGATTTTATGAGCCACTTGAGCATTGTTTTATTAGAATATCCATCATAACGTGCCTGTTTCACAGGACACATATTGTTGTACTTTTGACAAACGTGAAAACTAAACTAGACTAGAATTCTCCCCAATTGTCCAACCAAATTCTCACATGAATTTTGGTTGGAAGTGAACTGTAAATCTCAATGAGGTTTTATTTGAATACAGTCACTGAAATATTTCTGAAATCCATATTCAGCTGTCAGCAAACAAACGACCTACCACGTGTGAGTACGTACTCTGTTTCAGATGTTGTGGAAATGAGAATAAACAAGGACCACGTTTTCCACATGGCGGCATGGTGGCTCGGTGGTTAGCGCTGTCGCCTCACAGCGAGAAGGACCTGGTTTTGATTCCTAGCTTGGCCTCAGAGTTTTCCTCGCTGTGTTCGAGTGGGCGTCCTCCCCCAGTCCGATGATACGCAAAGTCGGGCGGACTGGAGACTCTAAATTGCCCATAGATATGAATGTGAGTGTCTGTCTATCTGAGTTAGCCCTGCAGCGGACTGGTTGTTTCCCTGCCTTCTGATCGGTGTATGCTGGGATTGGCTCCAGCAGCAGATGAACCAGGTAGAGAAAATGGATGACTGAATGTTTTCCACAGCTAAGCTCTAACAGGGAAACACTGCTATTAGAGGAACTCACAAGGAGCTCCGCGTGTGGCTCTTCGCAGTCTCTTTCCTGGATCACACTTTGTTTCCTCTACTGCAGGTCGTCATCCTCCACACTCGACTGCAGCATGATGTGTGCCACGCGGGTCTCTTTTGTTCCATCAGAGGACGCTACGGCCACCTCTGTCATGGAAACGATTACTAGTCCATGATTCCCCTCTGGATTCCCTCTCTGAGCCCAACCGCTTGCTTCAGACATGAATAGTATTTATCTCTGTGGCAAACCATACAAGGGATCATGATTATTACAGTTAAATGCATGTTGAAAAAAACAAAACAATCCAGCCAACAGAAAGAGAAAGTTTGTGAGGTTTCACTTGATGGCACAGAAGTTCAGGTTATTAGAGTGATGTTTTTTGTTGTCCTCTATTTATAACTGTCAAAGCAAGGGCCAGAAAAAAATGGTTCTTGCCTATAGCAAAACTCTTTGATTGCATGGGTAGAACATTATGATCATTAGCTGTATGTTTTTCACACTCTCTCCTCTGTGAACAGGAAAGGCCATTACCTCAGATCAAGCCCCTATCCCTCATTCCCTCTTCCCAAAAGTGAGGACTGATGCTGTCCTACTGTCAATTTAATTAACTATACTGACGGAACCTTTTACCACATTTACAAGTTTTATCATATTGTTGGCGTCAGATGCTATTGTGTGTGGGCAGAAGAGATAGACCTCACTCCCTCATTCTGGTTAATTCGTGTCCTTGTTTTCATTATTTTGTACACACAAAATACACAATACACAAAAGTGTGTGCTTAATTTAACTTATTTAGCAAGTTTCAAACTGGTTTCACCCACTTGGAGAACAGATAGGAGACTGGAATGCTTCTGAGATTCAAATGTTAAACATTGTCGGGGTCGGGTGCCCTTTGGATAAAAAAGTAATAATGTGGAAAAAAACTGAGATCCAAGGCAAAGCAAAAATCTGTTCAAAAGCCTTTATTCTATTTGGCTAAGGCAGTGGAGCTAAACTGCGTTATGTGCAGTTTCTAACTTACAATTATAAATAGCCAAATAGAATAATGTCTTTTTAACATGTCTTGGATCTGTCTTTTTCCACATGATTGGCCAAGGGTCCTTTTTTTTTTTTTTTTATCAAAGGGAAGTTATAAACTTTGTAGTCCATCAGTTGCAAGGATTTGTATCTGTCAACACTCTCCAACACCATGTCTCAAAAGAGGGGTCAGTGCGGTCACACTGGCTCTATATATCAACTTCATACGTGTGCAAGATTTGGATGCACAAGAGCGCGGGAATGTCTGGAGGAGAAACAATATATATATTTTGAGGCCACGATTTACGACATCATGGTAGAGATGGATCTCATGCCCTCGTTTTCATTCATTTGAGTGCACAATTTCACAATTTATTTAACCAAATGAATGAACCTGCGCCCACAGTTCAATAAAAGGTGAGTACATTTCTAAAGTTTGTGCTCAATTTAGCTATTCAGCAAGCTTCAAACTCAAATTCACCCACTTGTCATAATTTACTTGACTGCATTGATTTCTTTAGTTTAATACTGGTATTTGTTGAATAAAGATACATTTAGTTGAATCAGGCTTTTGTTAAGGCCTATTGAATAGATATTCATGAATCATGTCGTACTTCATTTGAAAAACTTGTGGGACGACTTATCAAGACATGCCTGCTGATTACTCTTGCAATGCAGGGCGGTATTGTTAGTAAGTTAATGAGAGCTAATGGGCAATTCCATTGTCAGTATCTGAGGGATGTTATAGATTTGATAGTCTCCCCAACACCACGTCTCAGAGGAGGGGTTAGTGTGGCTGCACAGCTCTATTAGCTTGTTACGTCAGCATGTTTTATAGCTATTTGAATGCTTTTTATGCAACTTGAGTGCATGTTTTCTATATTGTGCGCACCACATGCTATTGTGTTGCCACAGAATGCATCATTGGCTGGGCCAGCAGATGGAAGTAGCCACATCTGGCAAGCAGCGGTTTGTCTGTCCAACAATTTGAAACATTTCAGACATCTTGAAACACGCATGCGCCAGAGAGTATTATCAGCATTGTCTGTTTACCACAGAGTGAACACGCAGACCTGGTGCAGGAAACACAATTGCCAAAGCAGGAATACAATCAAGTATTTTATTTTTCTCCTCTGTTTTTGATTGTATTGTTTGTCTATGGCAAGATGATGTACGTATTTATGTTCCTAAGACTCATTGTCGTATTGTTAGTAATTTTACTTTTAGGCCTATTTGTCCATGCTTCCCAATAAGACACCTTGCTTGCCAGCTCACCATTATCTTAACCTCTTCCACCCTAGGGTTCTGGGAGGGTATGCTCACCTGAATTAACGTACCCAAACTAAAACAAGAATAGCTCCACATCTATCAGGTCTATATGCATGACATTGACATCTATGGACAGACAAGAACTTATAGAATATATTCCCAGTATCAGTAACCTTCTGACTGTT
>OMOT01036610.1:3671-20001 GCA_900312575.1 Acanthochaenus luetkenii
TTAGGTGATCAACCTCAGGACTTTGCTATGTTGCGGCTGATCGCAACATCCCTGTGCCTCCAGTGCCAGCGTGTCAGAGCTCTTCCTTTACACCTCAGGCCATGTGCAACACTGAGATCAGCAGAGAACCGGCAGACCGTGGAGGCTCTCTATGATCTCTCAGTGGACATCCAGAAGATCCGAAAACTTAAGGGCTGGGTCCTGCACCAGGACTCAGCCTATGTTAAGGAGGCAGCTGACCTGCTGAAGGACATGGGGGCCTCAGGTCCCATCATTGCCCGGATCCTAGCGCTCCACCCCGAGGCAGTCCTCTGCAGCCCGGAGCAGATGCAGGCTCAGAGGGAGCTGTGGATGTCAGTGTGCCCAAACCAGAGAGAACTTGTCGGTATCATTGAGAAATTCCCCGCTTCCTTCTTCACCTCTTCCAGCCATCATGCCAACCAGCGGAACAACATTGCTTACTTCCAGAGCTTACACCTCAACAAGCGAATCATCACCAAGCTCATGGCCAGCGCTCCCCAGAACTTCAGTCGATCGGTAGGACAGAACGAGGTGATGGTCCGCACCCTCCAGCAGGCTTACCTGGAGCTCGGGGGAGAGGAGGCCAACATGAAGATCTGGCTTCAGAAGCTGCTGAGCCAGAACCCATTTGTTCTCCTCAAGCCCCCCGAGGTGCTGAGGCAGAACCTGCTGTTCCTGAGAGACAAGGGCTTCACCACCACAGAGCTCCTCCGCCTCCTCTCCAAGCTCAGGGGCTTTGTCACTGAGCTGAACCCGGACAACATGCGCCACACCCTGGCTTACTCGCAGGACACCATGGGCTGCTCCGAGGCAGAGTTGCGGGACATCATCCTCATCTGCCCGGCTCTGCTTTACTACTCTGAAGCTATTCTGGCTGAGCGCTTTAAGGGCCTCCTCAGTGCTGGGATCAGCATGTCTCAGATCATAGAGACTCCCACCGTTCTGGAGCTGACCACACAGATAGTGAACTACCGCATCCAAAGACTGAGGGCGCGTGGTTATGACATAAGGACAGGCAGTCTGAAGGCCCTAAATGGCACTAAGAAGGACTTTGAGATGAGCTTCGGAGAACTACAGCTGCGGAGAGAGAGGCCACTCTTTAACCCCGTTGCTCCATTAAAATGCGATGACTGACATGGGTGTTATGGACTGATGGAAGTGAATAGAACACTATCTAACTGGATGCATCTCACCTCATCATCTTCTAGTGATTATTGGTATTTACACTATATCATTATCTGATTAAACTGGAGTCTATTGGCGCATACACACCAAACATGTTTGGAGCGGTTTATTTGACGTCTGGAGCGTTAACAACATTTTTCGGTTCCTTTGGGTAGGTGAGAACAATGCTATTTGATCTCAGGTGGCACCAAATAATACAAGACACCTGAAAATGTCTCTGTCCCACAGAAGAGGATTAGGG
The DNA here is from genome assembly GCA_900312575.1 of Acanthochaenus luetkenii. Classification (NCBI taxonomy): domain Eukaryota; kingdom Metazoa; phylum Chordata; class Actinopteri; order Beryciformes; family Stephanoberycidae; genus Acanthochaenus; species Acanthochaenus luetkenii. The sequence goes on from OMOT01036610.1 coordinate 5,119, forward strand.
CCAAGTAGATGATTTAGAGATTAAACTCAAAATATTTAGAGAATAAAGTCCAAATATATTGTGATTAAACTCAAAATATTTAGAGAATAAAGTCCAAATATATTGTGATAAAACTTAAAATATTACGAGAATAAAGTGTAAAGATTTCGGGGCTATAAACAGGCGGGCTTGCCATTCAGTGTGCATTCAGTTGCGCATTTGGGCCCAAAAAGACTACTTCCCATCGAAAAAATAGACGCCTGTAAAACGCGGAATAAATGTTTCATGGCATCGCACAAGTTCAAAAGGGACACTTTGAATTATCTACTTTTAAACCACGAGGTCCAAAATGTTCTAAATGCCACCAATAGCCGTATCAAGGTGGCGGCACGGGGCGGCACGGTGGCGCAGTGGTTAGCACTGTCGCCTCACAGCAAGAAGGTCCTGGGTTCAAATCTCGCCTGGCCCTTTCTGTGTGGAGTTTGCATGTTCTCCCCGTGTTCGCGTGGGTTTCCTCCGGGTGCTCCGGTTTCCTCCCACAGTCAAAAAGACATGCAAATAGTGTGGTGCATGGTGTGATGGGCGGCAGTAGCTCAGGAGGTAGAGTTCCCGCCCCGCAACTGCAAGGTCGGCGGTTCGAGTCCAGCTCCTCCCGGGAAAGAATCTGTCGTAGTGTCCTTGAGCAAGACACCTAACCCCAAACTGCTCCCGTTGAGCAGGTTGGTACCTTGCATGGCTGCCTCCGCCAACGGTATGACATGTAAGTCGCTTTGGATAAAAGCGTCTGCTAAATGCTGTAATGTAATGTAATGTAAGGTGTTATTTTCTGTGCATGTATGTTCTGTATGGGGGGTTATGTTCTCCCTGACTAAGTCTATACTTTTGCAGCAGCAAGCTGTAAAAGCAGATCCATTCCGCCAAGACCACTATGTCATAACCATTAATAAACGTATCAATTCAACATGTGATTTGTCCTGACTGAACTATGTTTTTAACCGAAGAATACATATTAGGTGTGATAGAACCTTAAGGTTCAAGGTTTATCAGTGAGTCAAACGATACTATGCATGAATACCAGTACAAATTTATTGCAGGTAAAAATTGATGTTGGAAGAGAGGAGGATAGTTACCTCCGCCAACAGAGTTGGACAGGGGTTTATTTTCGCCCCATTCTGTCTGTTTGCCTGCTTGTTTGACTGTTAGCAGGATCGCTCCAAAAGTTATGAACGGATTTGGAAAGTTTGGTCATGGGGCAAGGAAGAACTGATTAACTTTTCAAACTGATTGGCCAAATGGGGGGGTGTCAGTGGTGGCTTCTCACTTTCTTCCAAAATTGGTACAGTGGTAGAAGGGCAGAAGTGGCCCCTAGTGGCCACTGAACAAATATAATGCTTAAAACTGGCAAGAATTTGAACAGGCATATCTCATGTCCCATTTGTGTTACAGTGATGAAAATGTATAACTCTTGGTGTGAAACAAGTTGGTAATGGGGCATGGAAGAAATGATTAGGTTTTGGTGAAACTCCGACATGTGGAACTAGCATACACTTCTTGACAAGTGCATAGCGTTGGTGGAGGTTTGCGCTCTACTGAATGCCAACTAGATATGTAATAATTTCCAAGAGCAATATTAAAATGTGAAATAACTGGAATGGCATCTAAACATCTCATGCTGTTTGGGGAAGATGTAGTCCTTTGCCAAATTAACAATTTATAACAACCAATTTACAAGTTACCTCATCACAATAACCTAATCTAAAATGCCACCTGACTTAATATAACTGTTTGTCGATAGACGTGTTGACGCATCTATCCAATGAATTACTGTAAAAACAGGAGTAACAAATAAGGATTTTCAAACCCTTTTATCTACAGCCTGTGCCAGTGTCTCATTTTCACACAATGTACTTGGCAGCACAACTGTTCCCCTCGGGGTTGAAATCTAACTGTGTCTCATATTTTTATTGTTGCTTTACAGATGGAGACACTTTATTATAAGCTATTTCACTATGGAAATGTCACTTCATTACCATTTCAAATAACGACTTCAAATGCAACCGCACGGTGAGATAGGGAAAGGAATGAACCGTAGTACGGCTCCTTTGATCTAGATTGAAAGTGCTTTATTCAAGCATATATTGCAATCTTTATACAAAGAGCTTGAGTTTCAGATAATTTGTGCAAAATAGATTTTCCCTTACCTCTGGCTTTGTTCATGTGTTCGTCATATGCCTTTGTGCTTTTTGGATATCTAGGGTTTATTTTAGTTTAGGCCACAAAATCAATATGCCATGTTATTGAGCATCATATAAACTAAGCCAGGGTATTTGTTTAGAATGTTTTGAAAGAGAGCAGAAGCCCTGAAACATGCTTAAAGGTGCTTTGTTAATGGGGAGTGAGCTTCACAGCTAATGAAGCCATGACTTTACGCCTCAAGACTCTAGCACTGTGGATGATGGGGGTCACATGAAGAGAGAGGGGACTTGTGTGTCCAGAGGCAGGGAGAAAAACACGTTAACAACTTCCACTTCCCATCTGCTGTTGTCTGCATCACTCTCAGCATGTGTCCGTAGTCATGGCAATAGCCACTGGGCAGATGATGCTAAAGTGCATCCGGTAATGAATTTGAGCTCAGCAGACGGATGTTTGACTGGAGTTCATTTTCAAACCATTTACAACGTGGAACCCCCGAGGAGCCACAAGAGTACTTCAAGCACACCATGATAATAGTATTGAAGGTCACTTTTCTTTTCCTTCTTACACAGTAGCCAGTGACAGTTCCTTTCATTTCTTCATGTTGCAAGGTTATGTGCTGTGTATCAAGATAGTCCTAAATATCGAGAGTCCATCAAGAGCTTTCATTGTATCTGTGCCAAGGCAAGGCGGGAGGAAACATTTCCCATACGACTCAGTGAACAAGGCCTCAGGTGTATAAATGCGAATATGCAATAACCTGTATTTCTCACCCAAATGTTCCCTTGTCCTCTATCTGCGGCTCCAGCGGTCGACTGTCATGCCATCCTCCGCTGCTGCTCTTTTGAATTACACAGTCAAGCAGCACAGGTTAATAAGAGGGAGTATAAATTGTCCTTTTCCATTTCAAACATGACACTGGGTGATATTAGCCACACTTACACATTGCTTTTATGGGTCATAACTCACAGGAAACAGATGACGTCCAAAATGAAAACCTATAATTTCCAGCTGAAGCCACAGCACGGACAACTATTTTGGTGGCAAATACTCCGTCTTTGAGGTCGGCGGGATTTAAGATCCAGTCCAGGATTTTTCCAACTTAAAAGCTGTAGGTATTATATTCTTCAAGAGCAGTACATGTAGATGAAAATTAAGCTTTCTGCAAGTTGAGTATTCCATCAGAACTCAAAGAATTTTCTTCTTCCTCCCTTTACATTAAAATACATTTAGAATGCATGTTTGGTTGTCATCCACAGTAATGCCAGTCCATCAATCATTTTCAGCCTTAAAAACGTCTTTAACCCCATGTTTTGGTTTGTTGTGGTGGGGCTTCCTTTATTTTTGACATTTGCTTCATGGATTGGGCTTTTGATGTCCACTAGGATAACACTCACAAATGTACATACTGCAGGAAGACAGAACCATATGGAAATTCAACTCATGAAACTTGCTAAATCTCAATTCCTGTATTACACATTGCACATTTTGAACCGTGCACAAGTGAGTTGGCACTACAGGCCTTTGTCGTCCCTGAGGTATACTGCGAAGGAAGCTTAACATACGCAGGCTTTCTTTGCGTTAGCCGGCTTGACCCAACCCGACAACCGCAATCATGCTTAAACGGTATCACGAAGGCGGCTATCAACTCGTCCTGGTCCCGTGCAGCTTGTTCAGGTTCGGAGGAACAAAAAAGTAATCTGGCCAACGTATGAGGAGTTTAAACACAAAATCACAGCAAAAAGCAATACTGTTGCTGCCGGACAATAAGGCAAGAGAGGACCGTTGGCAGAAAATTGCAAATCGTGTGTGTGTGTTTTGTTCTCTTTACTGTGCGTTGTGCTATTTTACGATTCTATGTCAAGTGTATTGAGACATTCATGTGAAAGGCACTTTAACTGAAGCTTGATTTGACTTAATTAGCAAAATAGAAGTTGTGTCTTCATTTAAATGATGTTGATTGCATATAATCAGTGATAAATATTCTAGACTGAGCATTATTCTCGTCATTCTTGTTTTAGTCGTAATCCCAGCAGTGTTGAACATACCTGGCAGCAAGTAAGGGCCAAGCACAAAAATATCACCCAAAGTGGTAAGTAGTTGCTGTGCCTTCATCATTCTTTTAGTGTATGGATGCTATGCTGTGTAAAATTAAAGTGCCTCAGGGGGCACCCTCAGGTGACACCATCAGGCCACGGAGGCAGTTGACGTGGGATTTGATGACCCCCAAAGGTCATCTCAAGCCTGACCCTGGTTTTACAGAGGGCCACCTTGTACCTATTTTGTGCATGCATGCATACCCCCTGTCCCCAAGCAGAATGCAGTCAAAATGGCCTGTAAATAACTGGAGGGGAAATGTGCTTGATCAGTGTCACAATAAAACAAGCCATAGGATGAAATGTAGTGTATAGTTGCCATTAACTGATGGTCATTGGTCACCTGCAAAATAATTTCAGGCTAATTTCACAATGATGGCATTTAAATAAAGGTTGTATCACAGTATGCTATTTAAAGGGAACCCATTGTGCTTATTAATAGTGAAGAGAAGGGTCCTGTAACAAACTCTCTGCTGTGTGTGAATATTTCTGTCAGTGCCAAATGCTCATAGGCTGCTGTGCAACACTATTACAAAGCTTTAGTGCACATGCATTCAATGTGCAGCTGACAAAAAGGACTGCCTGAACATCGATGCTGTGAAAGGACTTTCTATTCACAAAACCGCCCTCATGCTCCCTAAGGCTGCACTGATGGGGATCACCCTGGGGATCCTATGAAAGAATGCAAAAGTAAACGTCATATGGATTAATAATGGACGGAGTGCCTTAGGCGTTCCTTTGTGCTGGCAGCCATCGGACTGTTCAACATGACCATTTTTGTATAGTTGTATTATTTATATTACCTTCTATTATCTGTACGTATTATTACCTGTATTCTATTAGCTGCCTCTATTTCTGGCATTGTTCTGCCATTTGCTGCTATGCCACCTGAATTTCCTCCCTTCGTAGTACATCCCTCAGGACTCCTAGACTTTGAAACGACCTGTCATCTTTGAAATCACTTCTTCAAACTCTGTTATTGACGTAACAACCTTTTATTGTTCTTTAATTGTTCCTGACCGCTCCCCTTTTGCTTTCATTTTCTTGCTGTGCCTTTATGTTTCTTGATTTACTTACAATATGCTTTTTACTGTTGGTTTTTATTTACCTGTAGCTGTGTTTTGAACAGTGATGTACAAACACAAAATTGTTGTTATTACATTATCATCAGTCACAAGGGTATGAAACCAACTTTAGTAGCCAGTGGATTCAGAACTTTCCAAGACATTTATCAGTGAATATGTGCAATAGAATCAAACCTAAAAATCTAAAATGTATTTGCTTGGCGGCTGGTGGTAAAATCAAACCCAGCATATCTCTCCAGAGATTACCAGCAGCATATGGATGTAGACCTACCACACCTTGTCTTGCTGTCATATCTCCATCTAGTGGCTCAAGGCATCACATGCAGCATAATGCAAGAGGATATAACCGAATGGGTGATTTAGAAGCGACCATATATCTTTTCACAATGGAAAATAAATTCACAAAATGTCTCCCAAATGAATGTTGTTTATTTATTTTCATGAAATGCCTTTTCTTGATAAACAATCAAACTACACAAATAGTTCCAAAATGTGAGATAATGAAGAATTGTTATTTTTTTCCAGCCACATTACATCATGTAACATTTCTGCATCATCTTGTCTAATCATGGTAAAAAAGATTCTGCTGTTTATCAAAGTGACTCCACTCCAATATCCATCTTTAGGAAGTGAACCAGTGCTATAATTCACCTGTTAGTTTCTAAACTGGTGTCTGTTGTGTATACCTACTCCTGCTGAGTGGGGTCTTTCTGCTAATATAGGTCTTAATATCCTTGGAAATACTGTAAAAAGCAATTGCACACACTGTAGATGACCTGCAGTAAATGTTGAATGCTTACAGAGGTTTCAGAGAAGGATGGAAAAGGCACCAGAGTGACACGAGCAGGCAGTTTTCTGATTTGCCTTTTGATTTCCTCAGTTTGTTATCTCCTCTTCATCACAGATCTCTTTCTTGAATACTTGGAATTTGTACTTAATGCCGTTCTCCTCTTGAATTTCACTCGGTACACCAGGAAATCTTAATTGGAAACAAAAAAGTTGCGTGGATTAATCAGATTATAGATTATATAGAACAAACCTAAAGCGATTCAAAGACTGAAAAGCGGCTGTATGGATGCAGCATAGAGGACACACTTTAACTTCAACTTAAAAACATGGAATGGTATATAAAAGATTATTTACTATGGAACAAAAAATACATACTGACACAATATCACGGTCAGTAACTCTGTTTTAATTTGTTTTATGATTTGATTGAACTGATAATGTAAGCTACTGCTACTATCTTTATTTATTTTGATAGCATTTTCTGCACTTAAAAATGACAGACAACAGCTGCTAAGGCACAAGTCATCTCCAGAGTTTTTGGGGGGTTTTGGTCATGCAAAAATAAGGTAACAGATTTTTTTAAATACAAACTTACTTTCTATGGAAGTAACATTACACTTTAAAGTGACATCACAGCAACCAAACATGTTAAAGGTCAGCAAATCAGAATCGGGTTTATTGTCCAAACATGCTTTTACACGTGTAAATCAACGACAGCAATAACAATCAGCAACAAGAGTAGGTTTTATCTACAGTAGCCTACAGTAAACAGTGGTGCTATCATGCACAGCAGTAAAGTGAGTTTGTGCATATGCATTGGACAGATATGAACAAATATAACTATAATATAAACACTAAATATAAGAAATGTATAAGTAAACTATTGCACATTGAACACGGCTCTGGGTGTGTAATATATGATTGACAGGCATTGTCATGGGCACATGCAATGACAGGTCACATGACTGGGTTAATTGTTCATTAGAGTGATGCCGTGTGTGGGAAGAAGCTATTCCTGTGTCTGGAGGTTCTGGTGTGCAGCGATCCAGAGGGGAGGAGTTCAAAAATGTGGTGGCCAGGACGCGAGGGGTCGGCAATGATCTTCCCCGCCCGTATCCTGGCTCTGGTGGTGAAGAGATCTTGGAGTGAGGGCAGTTTAGTGGCGGTGCCAAACCACACTGTTGTGGAGGTGGAGAGGACAGACTCACTCACAGCTGAGTAAAACTGCACCAACTCAGCTGTGAGTGAGTCTGTCCTCTCCACCTCCATAACAGTGTGGCTATACAAATTCTCGTTATCTCATCTATTTAAACAAATGACAACTCGCTCTGCCACATGACAGGGATGTTTGCTTTGTGACAAAGAGCAAAGATCACTTCTTCGTGGCGCAGCATTGAGGCAGCTCTGGTGAGCTGTTCAAGAACAACTGTGCAGTTAGTGGCTGTTAATAACTATCCAATACAGTAACACGTGTTTCGACCTCATTTTCATACCATTTTCAGCCTCGAGGTTAAGAAAGCCTACACCAGTGGCAAGTGGAAGAGATAAAAACGCACCTGTCTTGCATCTTAAACACTCTTCTGTCAAACTGAGGGAAGAAAACGTCACAGTCAAAGTCAGCCATGACGTCCGTCAGGTAGACCGTGTCGCACCATGGGTGCATCAAACCGTCCTGATCACAAAGAAGAGGCAGCCCAGTGGTTACAGGTCAGATACCGTTTACTGTGCCTAGATGACTGTATGTGGGCTTTGTTACGTATAATACAGCACAAGTATTAAAACAGAAGGATTAATGCTGCACTAGGCAATTTTGCGTGTTGGCGGTTCCAAATAGTCATTGAGAAAGAGGGTTCCAACCCTCAGTGTGTCTTCTGAGAACTAAATAAAGGTTGAATGAATGAATGAATGAAAATGGCAGCGAGAGGAAACTGAACTTCACCACCCAGAAATCATATAACGTGACGTAAACTGCTCATGTTTACCAACCAGTCTGTGATTGCTTTATACCAAAGGGACGGGAGGAATGGGACGCACTTCTCTATTGCAGCACCACCTTGTGATTTAGGCCGATGAGACGGGTGTATTTTGACATTCAAATCTTTACATTTCCCTCTGGCTTTTCTCATCTTGTCTTCTTATAGGCTCTGAACGGTTTAGACCATTTTACCTTGTACACCTGAGTCCCACCACCAACCCAGATGGTCTCTATCAGGTCCGCGAGTGGAGGCTGTGCGGCCAGGCGGACAGCACTCTCAAAGTCCTGACACAGGAAGTGGGCGTGATCTGGAGCAGCGCTATAGGAGGAGAGATGTCACCAACACCGCCCATACGAGAGACAGAGAGAGAGAGAGAGAGAGAGAGAGAGAGAGAGAGAGAGAGAGAGAGAGAGAGAGAGAGAGAGCGCTCACCTGAGTTTCTTACTCAGAACCACATGCAGAGTATTAGCCACAGGAAACATCCAGTCTGGGTTGGTGCACCAGGTCATTTTGCCCCACACCAACAAGTTCATCTTTCCTGTAGTAGTGGGATTGAAACAAAAGTCTCTCTACCACAGCTCTGATGTCTCTTTCAAGATGGCACACATTACAGAGTGATGGGAATAGACTGTTCTCATTACTGCCATAACAGAAAGCCTCCACCAGCTTCTTCCTGGTACAGTATAATTCTGATGTTGAGGATTACCTGGTCGCGACACTCTTGAGACATTGTTGAGAAAGAACTGGAATTCAGACCTGTGAAAGTACCATTTTTAATATTGAATAGGCAGCAAAAATAATTAAAAAAGTTGTAAATGAACTTCACTTGAACAACTTCCCTTCCCTTTACGATTATCTTGGGCTTCTCTCCACCTGGGAAGCCCAGAGTGCCCTTATGAAGAAGAGATATAGCCTAATAGTAAATGTTTGACTCTTACTTCTACTAGCCTACTACTAATAATGATAATCAACTTTATAACGGCGTGTCAAAAACAAAGTTTACAGAGCATGGGAGTATTATACAGAGCTAATAGTATAGTGATGACATAGTATATAAAACAATTAAAAATAAACATCAAGTACGAGAAAGTCACTATAAACGCACTATTGATTGAGTACCACATACACACTAAGTTCCTATATGAGTATTATATACAACATTACAGTGATACCATGAGATTTTAAAAAACACACCAACTAACGCATATATTGTAAGAACACTACTGGCCTCCTATATGAACTCAATTAAGACCAGATGCATGCTGGGATAGGCTCCAGCCCCCCGTGACCCTAAATAGGAGTAAGCGGGTATAGAGGATGGATCGATGAATGGATGGATAAGACCAGACTTGACGCAACTACATAACCATGATCTATGTAACTCTTACGGCAGACGCCAGGGCAGTTGTCCATCCTTTCCGATCCCCAGGTCATTGCAAGCTGCTGCTATGAGCCGGATAGGTTTCTTCTGAACTTGGTTCCCGATCATTTCCATCAAGTAGACCTACTAATCAAGACGTCACGGGATCGGGATCGGGATCTGGATCAGCGTCTGTGTGTTTGGTTGTTTTTTTTTTATGTAAAACGCCCACCGAGTTTCTATTGGATAGGATACGGATAATTTCAGTGCATCGTTGCCGACAGGAAGTGAATTTCTCTCCACTGTGTGAAAGTGTCGAGGTGCTTAAAACGACAAAAGCTTTTCCAAACCCCGTATGAAATCGGAGCTGGCCACAGATCTTGAACCCATAGAACGGTCCTTCCACTATTTCCCATGGTAATTTGACCGGTGGGAATGACCATTCTATCTATTCCAGGTCTGTGGATTTGGCTTTTCAGGCGTCGATGAAAACATCAGTATCAGAGTCTATGTCCTATCTAGAGTGTAGAGCATCTGTGATCATTTAACCCAGCTGGCCTGAAAAAGCTCACGGAGCCACTCATGCCATCCATTTTAAGTATGAAACCGGCTTTATTTTCTGGGTTCGCAATGTCCCGAGTTGATACACTGGGGAGACCAGGGACGGTTGTAACACTTTTAGCAATTTCCCCGAATATTGAAAAAATGATTTCCACTACAACAGCCAATTTGTTATATTATAAACTTCAATGAAACAATGTATTTGGATGGCTTTATGAAATATGTACAGGTTGCAAAATTGATTTAAGTACAGTCACTCCAGTGTTACAACCAACACATGCCAGTTATAACATGTCCAAAATATACATGATTAATCAGTCAAATGCTCAAAATGAAAAGGATTATTTATATTTCACATGTAATTGTGACACTTCTTCCTTTGAAAAATATACTATGACCTTTTTTCACACAAAAATGTGAGGGGGAACCATCAAATTATAGTTTGCTCCGGTTTCCTCCCACAGTCCAAAGATGTGTTTGTGTGTACATGTATATGATGTAGTCGGTATATGATGTAGCTTTTATATATATATATATATATATATATATGATGGTATGTACATCACTTTGGATAAAAGTGTCTGCTAAATGCCGTAATGTAATGTAAACCAGTCAGCTCCAGCCGTTCCCTTTCTCTACCCAGGTTTCCGGATAGCTGCACTTGTAGGCCTTTGCCAAATTGTTGTGAATGTGTTGAAAACACATACAGCCTATTTACCATATAGAATGAGCTTACCTTTAATCTAAATGATATATATTTACGCTCATACACGTATATACATGTATATACTGTATGTTCATAGTTAATAATGTGTATGTATAAATACAGGTGTGTGTGAATATATACTATAGATGAGTTTCTTCTATTTATTTTGATAAACTTGACTGGAAAAACATTGTTATTATTTTTCCTATTTGATAGAGACAGAGCTGGAAGATGAACATCAATTTCCCTGGCGGAAGTCACTAAGGTAGTCAAACAACTCCATAGTGGCAAAGCCCCAGGGATTGATGAGATCCGTCCAGAAATGCTAAAGGCTCTGGGTGTTATGGGGCTGTCATGGATGACACGTCTTTTCAACATGAGTGGCAGACTGGGCGGGTGGTTACCCTGTTCAAAAAGGGGTCCACCCATTGGATGTGTGCCAATTACAGAGGCATCACACTACTCAGTCTACTCCAAGGTGCTGGAAAGTGAATGAATAAAATGTGCAAAGAAAATAAAATGTCATTGCAGGTTTTACAAACTGTTCTTAAGTAGCTGTCAGGGACGAACCTCAATCATATCCACTGATTGGCCAATAATATCTGCGCATATCTCTCTAATGGTAATTTGTATCGTATCCTTATAAAATGCATTATAGGGTTACTGTAAAACAAATTTGTAAGGGGATAGATGAGGACTTGAAATATGTTGGCATTATACTGTAGCACAAATATATTAACATAAAACAATAGAATACAACAATGTTTTTCTCCATTGCCAATTTATAAGTTACAATTTGGTCATTCTTTATATAAAAATAATAGATTTACAAGCACATGCGTTCACAATACAACTCTGAGTTTTGGTGACTTGCATTATTATTTACAAAGGGGGTTATGAAACCCCACGACAAAATATACAAAAGGTGGAAATTTAAAATAATAAATCTTTACAAAATGTACGATGGCCTATGTAAGGACTGCTCTATCACCAAACCATACAGCCTTGCTGCTTATTAATTTCCCCATTACTAGACATTTGTGTCCTAAAAGTTTTGGGGGAAAATGTTTTGTTATCAAAGTTATGTACATTCATGAGTGTGCCTTCATGTTCTTGAAATGAGTCATTGTGAAGCTTGTTGTTGAGGAGTAAGGTCCAACTGTGCTTCTATCCAGGTCATCGATGTCAGTGTGTTAACAATGTGTAAAGGTGTCAGCTGTACACAATGGCTCCTCAACAGGTCTCCAGACTGTGCTACAACCTCCCTCCATCTCCTGATCCCCACCTCTGTGAACACAGCTGATGAATGTTGCCATTCTAGATTCAAAGCATTCATGTTAGTAGCAACAAGTACAGTTCTCTACTTATGTGACCCAATGCTAAGACAAAGACCCAGCTGGCATGGCATTGCAGGGGATGGCGGTTATCTGAATGGTGCAGATGGAGTTGGGGGACTGAGAGACCCTTTTCATTCTGCTTTTCACACACTAATTGCTCTGCCTCCGGGCTTTAGAGCCATTCTCTGGCATGGGCTCTTCACGACGACGCTTCTGAGCGGACTGTGCTCTGCCTGCATTAAAACAGAGAACAAAAAGGATTTTCCAAAGGACATTACTTCAGAATACTTTGGTGTCCAACAACTTGCCCTTTGCTTCCTGGTTGTGATATAAAGAAAATCACTATAATCTAACCTCAATGCATTCAAGAGAGTAAAGTTGACACCTGTGAACCTCCTACTGGCCTTTGCAATGCAGCAACCTGTCTATCTCCTAGCTCCTGGTATCAGGAGTAGCCTTTTGATATCCTTTACATAATTACTGTGGTGGAACAAAAGCAGTTCAGTTACATTGTATATTAGAGCCCATTATTCAATGAACTGCTCTGAACTGCCTACAGCCGATCGACACCACACAGAGATTGTTACATTGCCAACTGGAAAAGGCTCATAGGTATAAACCTTTTCCTCTTGAGTGTGCTGATTTGAGATAATACTGAACATTTCACTGTATTAATATACAGTGAAAATAAACTGATTTTGATCCAATACAGCCTTTATGTAGGCCAAGAGTGATGGGATTAATTTTAGAATTCCTGGTGTTGAAATGTTAAAGCAATTACTTCTTCAATAGGATGCAGGTTGAGAAACAGAAGAAACGATTCAATGGATTGTCATGTCATATCTTGTCTGTTATGCACAACTTGCAACATGTGATATAGTGAAAATAATCATCTTTGAGCTGATGACAATATCAACCAATCAACCATCTACCTGTTTGAGAGGTTCCCTCTTTCATGGAGGGGTCTTCAGTTGACAACCCCGAACCGGTCCCTGTGTTCACTCCTCCAACATTACTTCCATTTGCACCATTGTTGGGATTGGCAGGTACTGTTGACAGCAGTCCTGTAAAGTAACCAAAGAGGTATCATTTCCTCCCAAGACCATAATTGTTTAAGGATGAGTTTGATTTCTGCTTTGAAATGATATTTAAAATAGTTATTTACTCTGAGAGCAGTCTATAGCCCAGGTACATTGCAAACGCATGTTTTTGATGTCTGGTAAACACACTACAAGTATCTGCAAAATGTGTCTTTTGCCATAGCTAAGTGAAAAGTGGATACATAAGGGAACCACAATGTTGTAAATAAATAAAAAAACATGGCCATTCAACAACAACAAAAAATTGTGGTTGCCTTGATAAATCCTACCCATGTAAACATCAGAAGTGGCAGACTGGTGATGATGTTTGTATGATAATCACTACAGACCCAAAACATGCATAGACATTTTCTATTTCCAGGCCAAAGAACCACCTGACAATCACTTTATAATCTAATCGTTTAATACAGGCATAGGCAAGCATGTGCCATGGAGTGCCGAGAGTCTGCAGGTTTTCATTCCAACCAAAGAATGCACAAGGTGCGTTCACTGATTAGCACACCTTCAATCAGAGAGGAGGAGCTAATCAGAGAAATCACCTGATGCAGTGTTTAGTTGGAATGACAACCTGCACTCTAGGCACTCCATGTCACACGGTTGCCTATGCCTGCTTTAGTACCACACTACCTGATAGCTATGAATAATAAAACCCACCGCTGACATCTAGCTGTCCGTTAAGATTGTGGAGTGACCTTGAGAAGTTAACATGGATTTACATGGATATTGCTTGAGAAGAAATAACTTCAAGGATTTAGTAACTGGGTCATGTCCCTACCTAGTCCTCTATAGCAGGAGAGCTGCTGGTAAATCTGCTTCATCCGCTCTATGTTGAGGCGGCTGGCTTCGGCATGGTGCACCATGGGCTTGGGGTAGTGGACTCCTATGATACACTTGGCTGCCTTCTGCACTTCCTCTGGGGCATTCCAAGGATCATAGATATATTTGGCAGGGAAGCCTCTCAATATGGGCAGATAACGCCTAGGAGCATAGAAAGAAAAGAATGAAGACAGATGAGGAATTTAAAAAAAAGAAGACATCAGAGAAATACAATGCAGTGCACTAAAGAATTAGGTGACATGCTTGTTTGTTTAGGATGTTACAGATGTGCCATAGTAAACAAGCCAGTGTTCAACTACCTTCGACAAATAAGTAAGTAAATAAGTAAACTTTATTTATATAGCACTTTTCAAGGACAAGGTCCACAAAGTGCAGATCAATCAATCAATCTTTATTTATATAGCCCTTTTATACAAGCATGTCTCAAAGGGCTTTACATTGCATGCATCATATACATAGTAGGGGTGTTAACGATTAGTCGTTAATCGATTAACAATCGTTAATAATTTGGTCGATTAACATTTCAAACGTAACGATCAAATTGAACTATTTGAGATCTCATCTTAATTGTGTCAAAGGGAGTTGTTGGTGAAATGCAATCATTAAGTTGAACACAAGAGGGCGCGCGCACTACACATAAGAAGACGAAGTGAACCATGTGACCAACAGGGGGGTCGGAGTTCACATAGGCAGTGTTGCCGTCCAGGAGGGCTGAAGCCAGCCTGTGAGACATGATGCTAATGCTACTGGGCGAACACTAACTTACTAAACCCGCACCAACGACATGGAAACAGAAGTGGACAACTTTCTGAAGGACATTCCACCATCGCTAAATATCAGTCCCACAGATTGGAGGAAAGTCCA